>JAUTBV010115278.1:0-13746 GCA_032361325.1 Lepetodrilus fucensis
TGCAGTTATCATCCTTGGTCTTGTCAGTACCAGCCTGTGCTCGCAGGTTTACTGCAACATTCAGCGCTACAGATGTTACAGGTTTCCTCCTGCCCAAAACTAACAAGTCGTGATATTAGTGAAAGATTCTAGAAAGCAACTTTAAACCCCAATTAAAAAAAAACAAAAAAAGGACACCATTTGATGTATTTTTATTACTTCAATTTTAACACTTTCAACGTGACCATATCTGATACATCCTAACTGATCTGCCAATTCAGTAGCAGTATTAAATAATAAGATCTACTTTGTATATTCTATTTAAGCAACTCTATGTACAGTCAATGCAGTCTCATGATCAAACATATCCAGGCATATTCTTTGCTCTTGGGTCTGGGGTGGCGGGCATTGGTGGCATTTCTGGAATATGATCCGGAAGCTTGTGTTCAGGAAGTTTGGGCCGGGGTCTGTTTGTGTCGTGTGTCCGTACCTTCGCGAAGTATCCCAGGGGAGGTCGCTCCTGACCAAGTTTTTCCTTTACGCAGTTGTCGAAAAGTGCTTGGGTTTTCCGACAGCTGCAATAAAACAAAACATTAGTCAAACAATATACATTGTAGTTGGACTAGAACATGTATACTATCACTATTTAATCTGGGAAATACTGTACCAGGCAATATTTTATATACACAAACATGCTCTGGCATCTTTTCAGACATTTCTAGTTGTATCTAATAATACATAATTCTCTATCATCTTACAATCCTGGAAATGGAAATGTTAAGAGCTAATACTGCTACTACTGTTCAAATTTTCTGTCAGATATAATATTTTGCTTGCCAAGTTCTCTTTAAAAAATATATCGTTCAGAATGGGTAAATTTTCTAGCAAATTTCAAATATTAATTATATTGAGACTACAACAAAAGTTTGCAGTGTATAAAACTCCAGCAATTTCACTGCCAGACATGAGGACTGTTAAGTCTTGAGAAGTTACCCGTCCTCATACAGTGATCGATGATATACATCTTGGAAAAACAAACAAAAAGTAACACGATATACGGGCGTGCAAGGATAAAACGTTACCAGTCCTCGCTGAAAATAACCCGTCATGGGCGTGCGGACAGGCTCTATTTCGAACACTGAAGTTTGTAGATTACAATTCATACTAATTTAGCCATTCCAACATGCAACATGAATTTATTACTAGTCTAGAGAAATTATTTATTGCTCAACGTTAACAGGAATCTTTCATCCATATGTGACAACTTGCAACCGTGAGGCCTGTAAGTACAAATGAATGATGATGGAGTTTAACGTCACTGTGGAAATCTTTCACCTATTTGCAACAATATATGAAACGTAAAATGCTGTTAATGGTCTTACTTCTTCAAGAACATCTCAGTGCCCGAGTGGTCGATGCACTGCCAGTACTTGGTGAACTCCTCGTAGCAATGGGTCTTCACCTTGCCATAGAAATCAAACCCACATCGTGTGACTTCCTTCCCCTCGTTCAGACACTTGATTGGATCATGCTCCTCCTTCGAGCACAGCATAAACTCCTGCAACAGACAATTACACTGTATTAGAACAACTCAACATCTGGAAGGCATGCACAATCGTCCTACAAGAAAAGACTGCTAAATAAATTGTTGGAAGACTTCTGGAATATGGTTCTAGAATATATAAATGGCATAAACTCTGGTGAATTGTATATGGATACTGTAACCATGGTAACCATTGATATCGATAAAACTACCAGGTCACAGTTCCACACAATGGTCGTAATTCTATGACATGTTATGGTTACCATGGTTACATGAATAAGAGTTACGACTCGTAAGAGTTGCGATTCTTGTAACGCTATGATTGTTCAGTGAACGAGTGAATATGAAACTCGCAGCGGGAATCTTTCACCCATACGCGGTGATGAATTAATTAATAATGCAATTTACGAATGGGTTAAAATGAAAGACAGCATAAAAAACATGCCCAAAATGGTTTGATCAAGAGTGAAGTAGCATTGTTTGAATACCGATCTGGAATGGCACCCTGACCTGACCTAGCTTTACTATATTGGTTTTAGTCGGTGATGATGTCAATGATGGATTTTATCTTCAATGTATTGTTTATTCATGGCCATAATGTCTCAATATCAACTTTGTTGTCACAATCAGATTTATTTCTAAATTCTAATGCCTCACATTATCATGCATTATTATTCATAAACAATTATTGACATTCTGTAAATTGTATTGTTTTCGCCACTAGGTATATAATACTCATTGCCGCTCTAGCACATACATTCTATAATAAATTACTGTTACGAATTTAACAGTACCACGAATATAGGGAACTAATGAACATATTCTGCAACAACGGGTGGAAATTGAGCGCCTCATACAAACCTTGCAAACATTATCACAATATTTTCCATAATGATGAGCACTAGCTCTTAGAACTGAAGATGTCAGTTCGAGTTCTGGTACAGTTAATTCTTCATAACTGGGTATATAGGATTCGTTTGTGTACGGCATCTTCGCCTTCGACGACCTTGTTGACCAAGAGCATAATATACCCCTAACAATACATCCACTTGCGAGGTGTACTCGTTTTTGGAATTAGTCTACCTTACATTTGCTGATATTTAATATTATTAAGCTGTCATATATTACTATTCACAAGACACTATTCACATGATAAATGTTTTCAGTATTTGGTCTACAACCTTCCATGTGAATATCTACTGTATATAAATCATGAGTTTTACTACGTATAGCATCTGCAAATATGTATCTCTATAGTTGTCTCCCTTCGACCGGGTAAGGACACATCTCAGAACAAGGGAGGTTCAAATTTGAGTATCACTCTAGTCTAAGGATATAGTTTTATACATTTAAATATGTTCTCAAAACACAATAAAAAATAATGCTATAACATTATTATTATTATTAATTATTATTATTATTATTATTATTATTATTATTATTATTATTATTATTATTATTATTATTATTATACACATCCCCTTGTGAGTTGGTCTATAGGCCTACCTCTCATCCACATATAGTTAATCCAAAGAAATCTTTAATTAAAAATACATATCTATATCTCAATTTCTAGTTGAGTAGCTTAAACGGTTGTGTATATTATATAGACGATCTCCACTCCTCATTATCTTCTTTTTGAAGAAGTTAAATAATTCAAAGTAATGTCAATGGATGTGTCTCATGTCTTACAGAATGCCAACCTGCTCTTCTATAACCTGCATGTGATGTAAAACTCTTTCTTTGGGTAACAATTGACATGTTCGCTATTTAGGTAACATATCGATGTTTTAATCAAATACATCGGTATTGCTTAAATCGATTAAAACATATATGTAACTAACTAGTATTTATAGAAATATTATAACCAGGCAATGGCAGACTCGTGTTTAGTAAATGTCATATCCGAGATATTTCTTAGATCAATTGTTATATGAAAAGAATAGAATCTTCAACATGTTCAAATGTATGTCCTTGAATTTCTCTTCGGGCGTACAAATACTGACAATCCTTTGTTTGTGTTTATATTTTACTTTAGATCTAGCGTAATAAAGCACGAAGCCAGTTATGAATTACAATATTAATTTTGCCATTTACGTCATTATAGTCATTATGATTGTATGGAACCAAATGCCAATATATCGAGAACGTCTTTGTTTCTATTGAAGATTTTCGTCTTTAACTTTGGTTTCAGCTAAGAACTATTACCGATTATATTTCTAGTCGTCGCTAAATGTATTTTAATTATTTAATGTACTAAAGCAATACTGATTTCTTTCATTAAAACATATTTATATAGCGAACATTAATGTTATGGAAACATATATCTATGTAAGATATAGCTTTGTGTATAATATAACTAGATCACCCATTTAAATTAATTATGTGTATTACGTGTGCCTTGCAATGGAAACCCCAAATAGTAAATTTACTTTAAAGAATACTCTCATTTAAAGAATTTACCATGTGTGTATCATATGCATCATTGGTGGATTCTCTTTCCTTAGATAGCTGCTTACCTCACTTCACTTATCAAGGACAAACAGTTTGTAGATTTAGCAACAGGTGTAGTGTATCGAATACTGTAAAACGTACTCCTATTACACCCCTTCCAACCTAAAACACCCCCCTTTCTATTTAACCAGCTCCTATCTTGCATGTGTGGAGAAATTCCTTGTTGTCATGAAATGTATGTATGCCAATTTTGCTTCTTTGGGTGTGTTGTGGCGAGGTGCTTTCGTGCACGGGAACCTCATACATTTACATGATCATGTTTCTTTCTAGACTAAATTTGCCGTGAAGCATACTACACACATGGCATATTTCGCATATATGAAAGCGTTGAATGTGAAGGTAATTTTGTACAATTTATGTTCATAAATGTGGCAGAATATATATCGGATCTGCCTTTCAACATGTTTCTACATCATATATTGTTCTCTTAAACACACCTACCCCAACTTTGGTGCCATGCCGTTGATGAGCCGTTTTCAGTGACACACAAACAACACACAAACTAGACAAACTATATTACTGAGTTTTCGAGCTGGGATATACGGGACAATACACCATGGACAAACTGTGATATTATGTGATATGTGTCAGGTAAGATGTTAACCTTTTACACGTGAAAAGTTGACTTTGTTCAAGAATGTTTGCAGCTGTTTAGAATCTTCAAAGTTTTAGAACTTCTAGCATCTATTCTACGTTTCAGAATAACTAGTTTGTACTGTAGTCTATAATACGGAAATCAGGGGGCTTAATATTTCAAACATACTATAATAGTCTCATTACCTTACGATACTATATAAATGTGCAAATGTACAATATATTTATCATTTCACAAGTAACTCGGCAGTGCGTCAATCCTCAATGGTTTGAAATGTAATTTTATCAAATGCCTACTTTGATACTGGCCTACTACACGCATCTCGAAATTGACTTTTTAATATGAATTATTTGGATATAGTCGGAAATATAATGATGAGTTCATGTTAGTCTAGTTTCCTCATTCTCTTCCGCATGGGGTAGCTTAAACTATAGCTTATACTATTATGAGGTTAAACCAAAATACAGGAAGGTTGAACATATAGACCTACTGATAGACTAATGGTGTAGGCTACATTATGTAGTACAGGGCCTACTAATATAGTATAGGGCCTACTAATATACTAGCATTGCAATCCTAGTATAGTTTAACATACTATACTATCCTGTTCTGCACATACATATATATATGTACACATGTTCTATTATTAACCAGTTAATTATCGTTTTCAGCTGTCAACATTTCTATATTTAACCTGTACAGTTAGTAGCTGGTTCTGGGCATATACAGGGTTTGACTGGTTCTGATAAAACCAGCCTGGAATTATTTACTATACAGTGCCCAGTCTTGTTGGTCCTCAGCTCCATGGGACAGATGGTACTGATATGGCTACTCTATTCCAGATGACCCTAACTGACCTCTGACCCCTGTACTAATTGACTCCTGCTGTGTCAAGACCTGTTCACAGAACCTGGTCTGGTATGATATAGACACTAGTGGTTAATCCCTCCACACCCTATGCTAGTTCTGATGGAGGTTACTGTTGATAGGAAACAGACATTGCCATATAGTGCTTTTTGTAGTCAATTCATAGGATCAAAGTTTGTGTTAAGTGAACTATAATTTGGGCACATTTTAACTGGGACTACTTTGTTTCTATGTTAATATTGTTTTCACAAATCTATTATTTGATATTCTTTGTGCCATATATGTCAGAGACCAATGGAACTGTGTTTTTTGTTTGTTTTAAGAAATAAATTACATGTAGTTTTATATATATGTTTTAGATGAATCTATGATTACATCACATTATTCAATACCATGAAATCAAATATATCATTGTTGTGTTCAAAGCAATATTACAATCTGTAGATATCATTGATCTGTATAGTATATTGGACATGTGATCAGATAGTCAGTGATATATGACAGATGTAGTTAGATATTCTCTATCAGGTTTCAAAACTCAAGTATATCAAGGGGAACAAATTACATATATTATATAACTAATGACACAGAACCTTTGAACATTCTTTCTATTGTAGTTTTATTTGGTTGAGCAAATATACAGATAATAGAGTTAGGAAAGAACCACATGAATACGTCCTTCTTCTGCTTCTCTCATCAACCTTAGCAAAAGTTGGTGTTATTCCTGGCAAGGTCTGGTCAGACAATGATGATGACCAGATGTTTCTTGAAAATCTGAAAAGTCATCTGCAAAATATATAATGCCCCATGGACTGAATCTTTGACTTCTTTAGATCCTTTGAAGTTTGAACCCAAAATTCAATGGGTTTTGAACTTCCAATTTAACTGGACAGACATATCGCAGATTCAGGATTCACTGTGTTTTATACATTTTTCAATGAAGACATCTTAGATTCAGTATTTCATTGGTTTTGAACATAATTATTAAATGAAGACATTGAAGATTCAAGATTCAATGGGTTTTTATCAATACTTTGAAGTCAAAACATCTTGTATTCAGGAATCAATGGGCTTTTAACAACATTTTGAAATCAAGACATCATCTATAAATGTATTATTCAATGGGTTTTTAACTTCATTTTAAAATCAAGGTATCTTAGTTAGAGTCAGGATTCAATGGGTTTTTAGCTACATATTGAAATAAAAATATCTTACAATATGTAGATTCAAGATTCAATGGGTTTTCAACTGGAATATTTATTTTCTGATAATAAAGTAAAAAGATTCTTATTATATTTTTAAAATAACACACAATCATCAGTGATAACATTTTCTTAATCAAACCCACATTTAAGAAGTCAAAGATTTTTCTGTTATATTTTTTTTGAGTACCAAGCAATCATCGATGATCAAATTTAATTAAGCAAGCCCACGTTTGAGAAGCGAGTTATGGCCTCCGTGTTTATATACGTAGGTATGCTCAATTACTCTTATTGTAATCAGTTCACTTCATGCCCATTGAGTTCATGATCGGTCCGATAGTGTCGACCTGCTCACATGGCTAGGTGTAAATTGGGCCGGTACACTTTAAGAACGCCAATAGAACTATAGTCAAGGGTATCAGGTGGTGTACGACTTCATTTGTATGCTAAAGGTATGAATTAACATTCCAGCCATATATTTTGCAATAGGTGTACAATGGTGTATGTACACCATAGTCTGTTTGTGAAATTCCATTGGACAATTTGGGGTTTTCAGAAGACCTTTCTGAATATGTGATGATCTTCATGGGGGATATAGTGTTGTAAAAGCGGGTAAGCTGTCTGAGCAGATTTGTAATGTTTAATCGCTAACACGGCACAGAAAAAATACAAGCTTCTATTCATGAATGATTGGAGTACTAGTATATCAAAATTATCATTACCCGGTAGGTACAGCCAGAATACTGAAGAACCAGGAGTTTTTGTTGTTGCAGTGACCTTTTCCAACCAGCATTATATAACTTTATTAATATTACAGGAGTTTTCAAAGCTTCTGGTTCGTCTGAACAGCAGGTATTTTTTAGATTTTTTTGAACATTGGTATACAACCTTCTTCCAAATCTAGTACAGTATGTCCATTGATATGATTGTGTCACGTGATGCAATGTCACGTGTCATATTTTGTGTCACGTGATGCAATCAGATTGCTGGGAATTATATCTGAGTCTGAGTCTGGGACCGCATCCGGATCTGGTTCAGGGTTCTGGGTCTAGGGAATAGATCTCACCTAGTGTGAACCCTGTATTTGAAGAATTGAAATTCATCTTCACACTCTGACCAGGCAAGGAAGTCGGCACACATGTTGGTAAGTCTACTGTCTGCAGACCATTGCAGACAGTAGCATGACATTGGTGGTAATCTGGAATGTAATCTGTGATAAACATACTAAGCAGATAAGCTCCATTAATCTGCCATAAATTAGTCTATGTAATTGACTTCTATCAAGGATCTGTACTAACATAGAGGCTGGCAGGTTTATTGGCATCAACCATTCCAGGTCTTTCACCATTAGAATTCTTCCAGAATAGTCCAACCTTGTCTTGGTTAAGTTTGGATTATAAAGGTGAAATGTTATGGTTGTGGGATGATTTGTGGGTGTCAGTATTCACATGGGTGGTCAGAAAACCCTCACATCGCACCCACAGCAGCCGTGTTAACCCTTGTTCATTCTGGAGGTATTCACAAATGCCATGAACATGTGTGATAGCAGTGAGAAGGTTGAGACTTAAATATTATATTTCACTGATAATATCTGCCTTAATTATTATTTACTTTTGTAGTAATTGTTAATGCTTTCCCACAACATTAATTTACAGTGAATATACATGTACATCAAAATTATTTGATGATGCGGTTCCACGTTGCATCAGTTTTTCTGTAGTATGCAGATGGTATTCAGCTGGTAGAGGTGCTATGCTAAAATGCATGTTCTAGAGGTGCAAACTGTGGCTCTTCCTAGTGTTGATGCCACTTTTTGGATATTCTGTTGATATATTTAGCCACAACCAATGCCTTGCCATCATCTTGTGAGAGCTTGGCAAACATGATAGTAGATGTTGCAGTCAGCTATTTTAAGAGTCAAGAGAGTGGTATATTTATAGCAAGCCACAAGGATAAGTCAATGTCTACTTGCTTTATTTATTGATGCTAAAACAGTTTCTAGTTTATGATTTATTTTGGGCTTTTATCAAATCCAATGTCGTCCAATGATGATGAAATATTTAGGGTACCTAAAATATTCTACAATAATTTCACAGTTCAATTAATTTAGGTACTCTTGATGATGTTGTTATGGTAAAGGATTTGAACAGAAGTAAAAAAGTACATAAATATACATGTATGAGAATATTTCTTAAAGCTGTGGTATACAATTATAGAAACTTACCTTTAAAACTTACTGGCCCGAATAATGATCCAAATAACAAATGTTTACAAAAAACATGAATTTCTACTGGCCCTTAGGATACCTTTAGCATTGGGAGAAATGGCCAGGCCAGCGGTGATTTAGAACACTGGTGGTACGTACATGATGTAGCAAACTTGTTGTGGAGTTGACTAATCGTGCTGATTGTAGGGTATTTAACTCTGAGAGTGTGGGCATGACCGTGTAATGAGAGCTTGACCCTGAACAGCTGAACCAGGATTATCATTGTTGTTAGCATTTAGCATGTTTAGTGCCACCAAATTGTGTGTGGAGAATTTGTTTTCCTTGAGTATGGTACTTTTGGTGTTATTTCACTCATCTTAATGGGAATTTCATTCATCTCAATGGGAAGAAAGTATTTCTTTGAAGGTTGTAGGAATTTTGTCTATGTAGTCGCAGAAAATTGATACCATAAGCATATGAAATATCATATTTGTGGGAATAGAAATATGGAGAAGTATAAGTATTCATCCGATTATACACAGAATTAAAAAAATAAATGAAGAAGTATCAAGAAATAATCATATATTAATACATAATAGGAACCTTCTTGCTGTACATCAAATCACTATGCTGGCTGTCTACAAGTGTGACGGTGTGTTTATGTAGGGGAGAGAACCTGCAGTAACTATGTTGCTGTGAGAGCGGCTCTTATAAACAGTGCACCCGGTGTGTTTAGTATCAGTCTTGTGCATTGCTGGCAGGGGATTGAGGTGCTATATAAGCAAGGATATCACTGTACCAGTGCACAGGATGCACATACAGGTGCAGCTAGGATGACTGTACCAGTGTGCGGTATACACATGCAGGTGGCACATCTCATCACATATTGCATGGATAAAGGTCTTCGTCACTATTACTCTAAACTTGGGTGGGATCCCCTACAAAAACTACAGATAAACAGATTCAGGGAATAATAACTCAATTCTCTGAATCTGTTTATCAGTAGTTGCATGGTCACCATAACAAATCTTTAAGGAAATATTTTTTATTTTTATTTTTTTTTATGTTAAACTTTAAATACCTTACACACCGACTGCTGTTTTGGTTGTGCAATGATTACATTTTGTGGGGTTTCAGTGTTCACATGGGTGATCAGAAAACCATCACAGCACACACACAGGAGCAACCATAAATCCACCCTGTCCACCCAAAATGTCCTCGCAAATTGGTGTGAAAGATTCCTGCAGCTACGTTAAAACTCCATAATCACTTTCTCACCACCCAAAATGCTACTCCACCCTCTGTACCAAAATGATTGCTAAAATACATTGCTGCTTTAACCCTCTCCATGCTGAAAGCGACTTAACTTGCCTGATCACATACAAAAAGAACACTTTTATTTTATTCAGCAGGGAGAAGGTTAACATGTACTGTACAGATGACACCAGTTGTAGTATGCACGTTAGTGTGGTTTATGTTGGCCACTTCTCACCCTCCCAGACACTCAGTCTGTGTTTGTTTGGAGAATTATTGAGGCTTCTCTAGAACAGCGGCAATGGTGAGCACAGCATAGCACAGCATAGCACAGCATAGCATGGCATGGCATAGTCAGCTTCCAGGAACACGGAAGTGACCGCACGGGGGTTCGTGGTGCTGGGTTGAGGGGCAGGTTGGCGCGGTTCCATAGCGTGATGAGCCTTGCATGTGTGTGTGTTTGCCTGAGAACAGCAGAGAAGTACATACTATAGTTACACCGACTCTGCCAAGTTAGAGTCTGCTTCCTGAACATAGAGCTCAGCCATGGCCGTTTCCTTCAATGCATTTTATTCCTTTTTTTTCTGGAATTGGTAAAATTTGGACTTACTTTTTGCAAACATTGAAATGAACTTTAGTTTGACTGTGTGTATTGAGATTGTGGGTTGTAGAAGACATCTATGTAGTTATGGAATACAGATTGATCATGAAAATGCTGAGAGGTCAAAGTATCCTTTGTGAAGTGGCACCATATGTAAGAGATAGACGTTTTTTATTATTATGCAACCAGTGTCTTGCTGTGAACCTTACTGGGTTTGGAGAGGTAAAATAAAATAAATACTGTTAAGGATATTGGGCAATACTGGGTAAACTACATTTTTCGCAGTTCCCACTGATTTTCAATATTTTAATTTTTGTGTGTGTGTATGTATGTTTTACATACGTATTTAACCATGAAATATGTCAACAAACTGGGATTGTATGCCTTTAATTATCTGTGAGTAGTGGCATCAATTCACAACGTTGGTTTAATTGTAAACAGAAAATGGGAATTTATTAAAAAGTGCATCAATTGATTTTCTGTATGAGTAGAGAGTACAGTTTCTGGTTTAGTATAGGAATTCCAATTGTCACCTTCCTTCAGATTGTTACTGGAAAATATTATCAGGACAAACACCATACACAGTCATAATAGTCCTGCAGATAAGGACAGTCAGAAATCAAAAGGGTATAGGGTTACCAAGTCATACAATATTGTACCCTGCTCTCTAACCTATGCTATATATATAGCATGTTTCTAAATGGATTGTGTTTCAAATTGTATTGTTAAAAGTAAAATACGTTATTTTGTAATAGACTATAATAAACTAAAATGTTATTGGACTTGGTGGAGTGGAAATAAATTATTATAATACTTTTATTATTATTTTTTCAACATGAGATATATGGAAATATATTACATGTATTATGTAACCAATTCGAGTTGACTATATTTAGGTTCAATGGGGTACCAGTATGCAACAGTATAAACATAAATTGTTGTTGGAATGGAAATAAGTTATTGTTATACTTAAATTATTTTTTGTTGTCAACGCAAGATATATATGAAATATTTCATTAATTTATTCAAGATCTTTGTAAACAAACTTTAAAGTTGACCTGAATGTAGGTTCAACAGGGTCCTAGGTATAGCAGTGTATCAACTTGTAGAGGGGTCTGCGAGGACAATAGAAGTTGTTCCGAGCGTCACTGGATTACAATAGCTTTAACTGGAGTTCAACAGATTCTTTACAATTCCCTTAAAGTCTGACTGATGTGTGCGACACATCGCACACCCGGAATTACCCGCCCTTTCCCCGTGAATAGGCCGGGAGCCCCTCGGATCAATAAAAAAAAGCACCTGCTTTAATAATCTATGCCTGAATCGATCGGTGAATTGTTAATGCTCGTGTCTCTGCAGACTCCTAGCTGAGTGAGTGAATGGCTGCCAGGCACTAGGCCTAGAATCCGAGCTGTCTGTCCTCTCGCAGAAAACAACGTGGAATCGCGTGAAAACATGGCAGACGTCGTCGGTGGAACGGATACAATGCAGACCGGTGCTGGAGAAGAGAATAGTAAGTCAGGTGGATGGTGTGCTTTGTTTGCTGCTTGATATTTGTAGTCGTTGTTGGCATCATGGCGTGATGACATTACATGAAATGGCTGACCACTACGGACACCCGTGCTAATAATAAAACATGTGATAGACTTGACAAAGAATTAGTATCAATATTGCTTTTTTAAACAATTCAACATATTCCTGTGAATTGTGCATCCATATTATTCACCAGTCTTTGTATGATTCATGCATTTTGACATTCAAATGTCCTCATCTCTGCATACATAATAAGATTAGTAAAACCACGACCCGGGTAGGAATATGGATTTTACATGGCCACATTGTCATAATATTTGTAATTGTTTTGTTTCAACATTGGCTATATCTCCTGGCTATATCTCCTGCACGGAATATGAGATTACTGAGAACATGCGAACACAGTCATGCATTGAACTCTAACCTCCAGCAAGGAAGTCGCGCATAATATATATTATGTCACTTGAACTAATGCATTGTGAACATAACCTGCTGTAACTGTAGGCCTACAGGGGGTAAAACTCATCTGAGGATGTATGGTTGTCTGGTCAGGACATATTTCATTGTATTACTGGATGGTATTTCCCCTGTGAAGTCTCCACTCACTTAGCAGGGTATTTATAGCACCGGCAGGGCTCCATACATCTGTCCCACTGCTGTCTGGCTAGCACCCAGCAAGGAATGCACATGGTCCAGTTTCAATATGTTATTCCTTCCATAAATTGACCATATAATAATAACCACCCTGGGTGTCGGTGACCTTTTAATGACCCCCCTTCTTGACCTCAATTTGACCTTACAGAATAAGGCACATTTTGATTGACTGGAACCTGTGGGATTTGGATTAGTGGTATTGGAGAGCATGGCTGCAAACTTGACTAAGAATGAGTCCTGGTATTCTTCTATTTGGTTTATGCATGATTCATTATCAAGCTTTTGTTATTTGAACAAGTGGGTTTCTGTTGTATTTATTTATAGCATTGATTGGCTGTGGAATATTGTGTACTTTATTTATGAGACAGTATTCCATGTACCATGTTAGTGAGAGTCCTATTTATGGAAGTACCAAATTGGATCGAGATATAATATTTTATTTTATTTTTATTAAATTGGTGTTTAGAGTACCTTTCAAGATTCTTTCATTTATTAAATGTCTATACTGTTACTGTATATTTACATTGATTATTAAAATCCCAAAGCAAATGTAAGCAAAGGTTAAAAGAGTAATGTTGACATATTAAATATGTTTGTGGGTTTTAGGCAGTCACAACTTACATCCCTCTATTTTACCCCTATTCCCTCTTTCCATCCCTCTCTCCATCCCTCTCTCTCCCATCCCACCTCTTTCTGCCTCTCTCTCTCTTTCTCTCCCCTCTATATCTTTTATTTCTTCCCCATCTCTCTCTCTCTCTCTCTCTCTCTCTCTCTCTCTCTCTCTCTCTCTCTCGACCA
>JAUTBV010115289.1:0-13744 GCA_032361325.1 Lepetodrilus fucensis
TTTTTTATCCTCATCGCTGATGGTGTCAAGTTGATACTTTGCGTGAAGTTTGAGCGTAGATTCTATATCGTCTATTGTTGCTACCTTATACTGCATCTTTGCTCCTTTTTGATTTCATCATCTCTATAGTTTGAAGATCTATACTGTTAGATCTATCTAAAAGTGAGGATATAATCATATCAAATCTCTCTTTTGGCAACTGTTGTCCAAACTTGTGCTTGATATTCATCTGATTTGGTATCAGCTTATATATGGTAGTTTTGTCAATCATCTTTTTATAAAGTGAGTCATCTAGTGGTTTGTAGCCACCTTTTGGTTGGAGTTTTGACATCAGTGAAGATAGTGCTAAAACCTTTTCATCATAATCCTCTACAAACTCTATATCTCCATCTATCGATACTGATGTGAAAAACTGGGTGGCAGGACAAGCCAAACCTGCAGATGAGCTAAAATCAGAATCTATCAATGAGAAAGCTTTTACAGCTGAAAATGAAGCCAAAAGATTTCTCTTTAGTATATCTATCTTTCTTCCGCTTTTTGATCCATGAAAGTAGATCTGCTTATCGACTCTTACAAAGTTTATAGGTAGAGAGTAGGGTTTGTCATCGGCAGATATAGCTAGTGTTGCAAAATCAACTTCATCTAAAAGCTCATAGATTAGTTTTTTATCATTCATATTTGATCCTTTTTGATTTTTCTGTTATTATAATGCTAAATTGTACTTACTTCAAGTGACAAAATATTTACTATATATGAGGTCAGATTTGTATATCATAAAACAAAAAAGCTCTTTAGCTCTTCACATACAACTATATGAACAACTAAAAGAAGATATCATCAAAAACTACAAAGTAGGTGATAAGCTACCATCTATAAGGAGATTATCTTCACTCTATAATCTAAGTAAAAACACAGTTGAATCAGCATATAGCCAACTCTATGCTGAGGGTTATATAGAGAGTCGTCCAAGAAGTGGGTACTTTGTGAGTGATTTTTATTTTGATATTTTTGATACAAAAAAAGAGAGTATTGAAAAGGAGGAGAAAAAGGTTGAGTATGAGTTTGATTTTTTCCCCGCACAGTTGTCAAAAGATTCGTTTCCTCTAAAGCTTTGGAAGAGACTTTTTGTAAAAGCAGTTGATGATTCACTAGATTTTGGTGCATATCATGATGGTCAAGGAGAGATTGGATTAAGGGAGCAGATAGCAGCTTATCTTATATCTTCTCGTGGAGTTAAGTGTGAAGCAAAGCAGATAGTTATATGTAATGGATTTAGTGATTCTATGGGGCTTTTGGCAAAACTTGTAAAGAGTAGGTTTACTCACTTTGGCATGGAAAACCCAGGCTATCATGTAGCAAGAAGAGCTTTTGAGGATTATGGTTATAAGATTGAGAAGATTGGTGTAGATAAAGATGGCTTGGTTATAGAAGAGCTTATAAAATCAAATAGCAAGATACTCTATATAACTCCATCTCATCAGTATCCAACAGGGGTAACTATGCCTATATCAAATAGATTAAAACTGCTAGATCATATAAGAGAGGTGGATGGGCTAATCATAGAGGATGATTATGATAGTGAACTCTCATATCAAAATCGTCCTATTCCAGCACTTCAAGGATTGGATAGATCTGATAGCGTTGTCTATCTAGGTACTTTTGCTAAATCCCTCTCTCCAGCTCTTAGGGTAAGTTATATGATACTTCCAAAACAGTTGCTAAAGTTATATAAAGAGAGTTATGATGCCTATTTTCCAAGGGTATCTTTAACTACTCAAAAAACACTTGAACTTTTTATGAAAGAAGGTTACTGGGATAAACATATACGAAAGATAAGAACAGAAAATAGAAAAAAACATAATCTTATGCTTGAGTGTTTAAAGAGTGAGTTAGGGGATAGTTATGAGATTGTTTCACAAGGTGGCGGACTGGCTATCCTTATAAATCCTAAATGCTCTTTTGATTGGGATAAGTTCAAGGATTTGGCTGAAAAAAATATGATTAAACTCTACTTTGCTAAAGATAGATCGGGTGGTGATTTTGAAGCTATTAGGCTTGGTTTTGGTGGTTTTAGTGAAGAGAAGATTATAGAAGCGATTGATGCCTTATCTAAGATTTGGCATCAATCCATTTTAAAGTAGAGCTTACTGTTCTCTCTTTTTTTGCAATATATCATATCTTGGAAATACAAATGTTGTGTTTCTATGAACCACTATCTTGTTCTCTTTGTCATCAACGGCAAAAGCTTTAACCGTGATAGGTATAACACTATCTTTGGTGCTATCTTTTGCTAAATCTTTTGTAGTTGTAAAAACAACAACTTTCTTGATCTTAGATCCAGCTTTTACCATAAATGGCTTAGCAGGTCTTTTGATCTTTATATCTGGATGTCCTTCTATCTCAAAGTAAAACTTGTGATCTTCTCTTTGTGTATTTTGCACTAAGAAAGTGTATGAGTTATTTACAACTTTACCGTGATCTTTTATCTTATAAAGTTGAGTTGTTTTGTTTATATTTAAAAGCATAAACTCTTTTTTTGTACTTGCTATATATAATCCTGCAAGTGAAGCAAGTAGTGCAACACCATAAGCGATAGTTCTAAATCTCAAGAACTTTGGCTTTCTCTCTTCCTCAACAGCAGAGTAACTCGTCCATGTTATAAGAGATGGCTTACCAAGAGCACCCATAACCTCAGTACAAGCATCAGCACACTCAAGACAGTTGATACACTCTAGTTGTGTTCCTCGCTTTATATCTATGTGTGTAGGGCAAACTCTAACACAGCTATCACACATAGTACACTCAGCACTCTCATCAACTGATAGTAGTTCTTTTTCACTATTTACAAGTTTTTTCTGCTGATCATCACTATAAACATGACCACCTCTATGTGTGTTGTAGATAGTCTGGATAGTCTCTTCATCATACATAACCGATTGAACTCTAGCATAAGGACAAACATAGATACAAAAGTCCTCTTTTAGTTTTATGATGTCATATATCAAAAATAGAGCCAATAGTATGATAGTTCCCACCATAACACCATGCTCAGATGGATTTTTAAGATACTCCATAAAATCCTCAGGCGGTACAAAAAACCATACAAAGTTTACAGCAGCTAGTATAGATAAAGCACTCCAAATCATCCCACCTATAAATCTCTTAAACATCTGATCTTTAGGTTCATTTTGTTTGTTAGATATTCTTTTTCTGATACCTAGTAGTTTAGTCTGTATAAGATCTCTATATATAACTCTAAATATAGTCTGAGGACAAGCCCAACCACACCAAACCCTACCACCAAGAGTAGTTAGGAAAAATACACCCAAAAACCCAAAGATAAGTAAAAATGGCATCATATATAGCTCTTGCATATCAAACTTAGTAAAGAACATATGGATCTGTTTGTTGCTGAAGTTAAGTAAAAAGAAGTGATTTCCATTTATCTTGATAAAAGGTAATATAAAAGCGATTATTGTTACAAATGCAAAGAAATAATACCTCATATATCTATAAGGCATCCATCCCTTTAGATACTCTTTCATCCGTTTTTTTGACGCCTTTACTGGTGTCGTTGCTGCTTGTTCCATCTGTAACTCCCTTATATTAGTTGTCCGTTAGTGGACATTTTTTTGGTTCATTTTCTTCTATAACATTTAGATTTATAAAACTACCATCTGGTAAGTCTTGAAGATTTGCTATCTCTTTTAAAGATCTAGAGTTTATATAATCTTTCAATGAACTCCTAGAAACTTCCAAGTTTTTAGCGATCTCACTAACTGTTAGTTTATCTTCTAGCATCTTAACGATCTCTTGCTTATATATATCAAACTTAGACTTTGAAAAACTCCCTTTAGGTCTGCCTATAGATGAGGTTTGAGATGTTTTATTTGCTTCTCTTACTGATGAGAGCATATCCATCATAAAAGAGGCTGTTGTATCTCTATTTATGATCACATTTTCCAAACATAGATGTACATTTATGTTGTGTTTAAAAATACAATCAAAAATCTTTGCTAACTCCCCAACCTTTTTACTTAGTGAGTATAGGTTATAGACTAAGATAGTATCATCAACTTTTAGAGATCTTAAAAGCTCTAAAAATGGCTCTCTCTCCTCAAGTGTTGAACTATATGAAGAGTTGTCAAGCTCTGTTACATCGATGGCAGTACCATTTTTCTTAGCATAAGATAGTATATATGCTTGTTGATCAGAGATAGAAAAGTCTTGATTTTTCCCTCTTAAAAATGCTATAACCAAAATAACCACCTTTGTTTGTAAAAAGTGATTATAATACTTTTGACGATAAAAGTCAATAGACTGGCTACTAATTACATCAAATCTTATACTCTCTTAGATCTTCTTGGCTTAAAGCATACTCTTCTTCATCTATATTTCCCTCAGTAATACCATCTTTTAGAAGTTGTGAAAACTCCTCACTCTTTAATGGCTTACCAAAGTAATATCCTTGAATCACATCGCAACCAGCATCTTTTATAAGTTGATACTGCTCTTTATCCTCAACACCTTCTGCAATGACATCAAGAGATAGACTATGTGCCATATTTATTATCGCTGATGTTATAACTCTATCATTTTTATTTGTAGTGATATTTTTAACAAATGATTGATCTATCTTTAAACAATCAAGTGGCATCTTGCTAAGGTAAGAAAATGATGAATAACCAGTTCCAAAATCATCAATAGCAAACTGTATACCTCTCTGTTTTAAGCTATTCATACTCTTTAATGCTAAATCAACATTTTGCATTAAAACACTCTCTGTTAGTTCTAATTCTAAAAAGTTTGCATCAAATCCGCTCTTTTGAAGTATAGAATCTATAGAGCTTATCAAGTCACTTTGAAGCAGTTGCACTCCAGATATATTGATAGACATTTTTAAGTTACTATACCCATCTTTATGCCATAAAGCAGCTTGATTGATAGCGTCTTCCAAAACTATCTTACCGATTTCATGAATCAGTCCTATATCTTCGGCGATTGGTATAAAATCAAGTGGTGGTATGTTTTTAAGTTCAGGATGATTCCATCTTATAAGTGCTTCAGCTCCTATTATTTTTTTTGTTTTTGCATCAACTTGGGGCTGATACTTTATAAAAAACTCTCTATTTTTTATAGCTTTTTTTAGATTAGTTTCAAGTATCGCTTTGTTTGTAAGCTCATCACTTAGTGAAGCGGTAAAGATCTGATAAGGTGCTTTTTTCTTCTTAGCATAGTTCATAGCAAGATTTGCGTGTTTTATAAGTGTTTTTGGATCATTCGCATCTGATGGAAAAAAGCTTAGTCCTTGATTTATATTTAGATATATATCGTTGCCTTCTAGTTTAAAAGACTCTACAAATAGATCATTTATCCTCTTTGCCAGTACTTTAGCCGCTATCTCATCGGTGATATTTTCAAATATAAGAACAAACTCATCACCAGAAAACCTAGCAACTGTATCATAATCACGAAGAGATGAACAGATCCTCTCACTTACCATCTTTAAGATCTTGTTTCCAAATGAAAATCCAAAAGTGTGATTTATAGATTTAAAGTTCTCTATATTTAAAAAGAGTGTAATCATACTCTGTCTAAGTCTTACAGATCTACCTATCGCATCTTCTAATCTTTGTGTTAGCAGGTTTTGATTTGGTAAGTCTGTAAGTGAGTCATAGTTTGCAAGATAGTTTAACTCCTCTTGATTATCATCAGAGTTTAGACCTATTAGAAAGTACATCTCTTCATCTGCTTTTTTGCTTTTGAGAGTTTTTTCCCATCTTATAACTTTTTTATCTCCATTTTTACAGACTATAGGAAAGTTTAAAGAGTTATGAGATCTTCTATCATTTGCCAAAGATTGCATATCGTTTTTTACTTTTTCTTGGTGGCTTGTTGGTATAAACTTCTCAAAAAAGTTTTCTCCTAAAACCTCTTTTTCACTAAAACCCGTAGTTCTAGCGGCAAAAGTATTAAATGAAGTTATTTTAAAATATTTATCAAATGATATAACAACAAGCTTCTCATCTTTTGCAATATTTGAATCGATAATTTTACTTATAGAGGTAGCTTTGTGGTTTGAGGCTGCATCAAAAGCCATAAAGTAGTATTTGTCTCCCACAAAAGTTGTATTTGCTAGAACCATTGCTAAAGATCCATCTTTTCTCTTGTGTTCTAACTCTTTTGCTGTGTATGTGATTTTAGATTTTAGATCAGATATAAAACCATCTTTTTGATGATCTTGGATTATCAACTCCTCAATCTTCTGTCCGATTGCTTCTTCTTTTGTGTAGCCATATATAACTTCACTTGTTTTATTCCACTCTGTTACGATTCGCTTTTCATCTATAGCATATATCGCAACACCGGAAACTTCGTTTACTAGCTCTACTAACTCTTTATTGTTACCCATTATAATGATCCTAATTAAGTTCTTTTATTAGGAGTATATCGACAAAATTAGATTAATCTTTAGTATAAAAAGTAGTTTATTTTAAATATATTAAATTAATTAAACCATAGATACTGAGCCATCACCTTTGGTAACTTCACCGATAACATAACCATCACTACCATCAAGAACATCTTGTAAGTTAGTTGGATCTACCACAAGAACCATACCTACACCCATGTTGAAAGTTCTATACATCTCATCTTCTTCGACATGGTGGCTCATATACTTAAAGATTTCAAGAACTCTGATATCATCTTTTTTCACAACTGCATTTAGATTATCAGGTAACATTCGTGGTAAGTTCTCTACGATACCGCCACCTGTGATGTGAGCTAGAGCATTTATCTTATCTTTTAGTTTTTTAAATGTTTTTACATAGATTTTTGTTGGAGTTAATAGTATGTCGATGAGGTGTTCGCCCTCGATTTGAGTATCAAGTGTCATATTTAGTTTCTCAAAAAATAGTTTTCTAACAAGCGAATAACCATTTGAGTGGATCCCAGAACTTGGAAGTGCCACAAGTATATCGCCCTCTTTGACTCGACTTATCCTATCCATCTCTGATTTTTCAGCCACACCAACAGCAAAACCAGCCAGATCAAAATCCCCATCAGAGTACATACTAGGCATCTCAGCAGTCTCACCACCGATCAATGCACACTCACTCTCCTTGCAACCCTCTGCTATACCTTTAACAACGGCACTTGCTTCATCTATATTTAGACTAGCAGTTGCATAGTAGTCTAGGAAAAATGATGGAGTTCCAAAGTTACAGATAAGATCATTTACACACATAGCAACTAGATCTATACCAACTGTGTCAAATCTTTTAGCCTCAATCGCTAGTTTTAACTTTGTCCCAACACCATCAGTAGCAGCTAACATAACTGGCTCTTTATAACCAGTTGGAAGCTCATAGGCACCGGCAAATGATCCTATGCCACCTATGACATTTTTATCAAAAGTAGCTTTTACATGTGGTTTGATGTTCTCAACAAAACTATTTCCAGCATCTATATCTACACCAGCATCTTTATAACTTATCTTACTCATATTATTTTTCCCATTCGCAAGGAGGAAATGCTTTTTTCATCATCCAAGTGGATGGACAAAAGTTAGTAAATGCCCAAACTAGCATCATAACGATAACAAAAAACTGCATTCCTACAGCGATCTGAAAGTTCAAACTACTCTCTGCCCCAGCACGAAGTTCAGCCGTACCAGTCGCAAAAAAGTATAAAATTATTCCAAGCATCAAAGCAGTCATAATCCTTTGCATTCTAGCAGCACACATACTCTCTCCTTTATATTTTTGGAGATTTTAACAAAATAGAGGTTAATAGGTGGATAAAAAGAAGAAATTTCTAAAACAAAAGGGAAAGAAGCCAAAGCTCCTACCCTTTTTGAGGCTTAAAAAGAGAAGTCCTCTGATGTGATATCTTCACTTAAAATCTCACTATTATCAAATGAACCATCACCGTTTTGATCAACCTTTAGAGATATTTTGTTGTTTTTTGCTGATAACTCAACTCTGTGCCCTGCACCATCTTTTAGTTCAAGCAGACCAGATTTTATACCGCCCTCGTCTGTGATAAAGTCACTTTTTTGTTTTACAACTTCAAAGTAATACTCACCAACATTGATAGCACCAGAATTAAAATGGATAGTAGAACTTTCTGTTTTTTCATCATCGCTACCTGTTATCACTAGATTATCTACTGAGATAGTTTCAGCATTTATTTTTAGGCTAAAATCAGCTTCTATTTTATTTTCAGTTATAGATATTTTGCTACCTTTTGCTGCTGAGAGTTCCAGATTTTCGCTAGAGTCAGTTATGCTTAAAGTTCTTAAAACCTCAATGGAGCTACTTTCTTCTTCTATATCACTCATAGTAAGTTCACCATCTATAAAAGATGATTCTTCTTTACAGTTTTTTGCATCAAGTTTCATAGTATGAGTTTTTTCATCATCTGAAAATAAAAACGAACCACCACCACTGCACATACCGTTTCCAACAGTATCTGTATCGCTATTGCTTGATTTCGTCTCATAAGAAGATGTTGTATTTCTTAACTTTTTTGCAGAGACATTATCTATGCCTATTGAGTTGTTCATAGTTTTTAAACCCTCGATTGTGACAGCTTTAGAGTTTTTAGTTACAAAGTTAGAATCTATATTAGTATCTTTTGAACTATCAGAACCACTACCACCACAACCTATAATCGCCATCGCTACTACTGAAGCTACTGTTATCTTTTTAATCATTTTTAAATCCTTTTCATCTTTTGTTAAACTCTACATCGTCCCCATTTAGGTAAACTTTACTTTATCTTTGATAGTTCTTGCATAGGAAAGTGAGTGTAGTCATACTGTGTTACATTTTCACCGCTGCTTACTATAAGAAGCTTGTTATGTGCTATGAGATCATAACACTCCAGATTAGATATAGAGCTATTTCTATCAAAATCTAAACTTATAACAGTTTGATTGTTATCATCTTTGGTTTTATTGATATCAAATATCTTCAAACCCTCACCCTTGTCACATATAAAAACTTTACCACTATCAACACCAAGTCCACTAGGAGCTTTTAGATAAGTTCTTTGTGTGTGTAGAAGATATGGATTTTTAGGATCTTTGACATTTAAAATCTCTAGCTCATTTGTGTTGCTATCTGTGCGACAGCTACTAGAGCTGTTTAGTGTCACATAAGCTAGATCTTCACTAACTACAACAGGATCACAACTCTTGATATGTGAAAACTCTCCGATCTTATCTAGGTTGGTTTTTTTTGTAGGCTTTGTATAGATAGATACACCAGTTTTAGATCCAAGATATATATAATCTTTGTAACTATAAAGAGTCTCCACATCAAAAGGTACATCATAAGTGTGAGTATAAGAGATAGGATCATCAGGTATAGATATATCAAACACCTCTATGCTTCTGCTATTTACTGTATAAAGATAATCTCCACTTACAGCAAATCTAGCCATAGATCCACCCTTTCCACTACTATGAGTACTACCTTTTGATGAGCTTAGAGTAGCACCATCTCCACCACCACAACCTATAAATCCAGCTATTAACAAACTGGAAAATATATACTTTCTCATAGATACAACCTCCCCATCACAAAATCTTTTCTACTATTTTCATAAGTGTAGCAGTTAGCAGGTAGCTCATCACTTCCCATAGCTTGGTATCGATCATAAGCAAATGTATCCTCTTTTCTTTTTACTATCTTTATATCATCTAAATCTCTTATATCTATGACAACAAGATCTGTAAAACTATCTGCATAGAGGTAGCCATCCTTTACGGCGATATCTATATTTCCAGGAAGCTCTATAAAACTTTTTGCTTTTGGGTGCATCTTGTCTGAGTTATCTATGATATGAATACCTAGATTTTTCTCATTTATAAGTATGATATTTCCATCTTTGTAGTTGTAGATCTTTCCTGCTTTACCTATCTCTTTGGCTTTGCTTACCTTTGGATAATCTGCTCTTAACTCTTTGTAAGAGATGCTTTTATAAGAACACTCTCCATCATCACCATACTTTTTAGTACACCCTGCAAAAAGAGTGGCTAAAACCAAAACTAAACTTATCTTTACCATCATACACCTCCTAAAAAGCATAACCAAACTTTAAAAGCTCAACATCAACGATCCAAGGAGAATCATCTATAAAAGATAATCCCGTTATCGTATCTACAAACATATCATTATCACCCAAGACATATCGACCAAAAATCATCCCAACACCCCAATAAAATGGACTGCTTGTAGAGAAGTATCTATATCCGATACCTACACCAGCACCTAGTTTTGTCACCTTTGCATATCCGCTTTCATGTGAGAGTTTTCCATCTATGTTGGTAACTCTAGCAAATCCACTAAAGTATAAAGAGCCCATCTGCCTTAAAAACTTTCTATAATGAAGATCAACATTTATAACTCTTATGTCATCATTGCTTACATAGTAATCAGATCCCTTTTCATTGCTATATAGCCAAGGCATTGCGTACTCAACTTGGTTTTCATGATCAAAGTATGAAAATGTACCTGAAAAGCTTTGCCACTCATCGTTGATAGTCAAAAGTCTAGGCAACCCTAGCTCTACACCATAGTTTTTCCCCTCTAAAGCTTTGTCATCTGCATAAGCAAAGATAGTTAAAAAAAGAAAAAATGTTATTTTTTTAAGCATAAACCCTCCATAAAATTGGTTTTTTTAATCAATGTTTTTTATATGCCCCTCAAATAGATACCTATGATCCTCAGGAAGAGAGTTATAGATCATATTTGCTAGATCTCTTATCTCCCAAAGTGCTGCTTTATCGCTTCTTAAGAAGATGAAGTTTTGTAGACTTCTTGCATTGATACTCCAAGTGAGTTCTGTTTTGTAGGATTCTGGCAAACAGTACTTTGCTTTGTCATTTGATATGCCACTCTTTAGTACTTCTCTTAGATTTTCTAGTGCTTTGATGCTCATCTCATCTACTAAATCTACACCTGTAAAAACTAGATATTTTTCAGCTCTTTTCTTTTCATCAAACGAAAAAGGCTCTTCATCTTTTAGCTCTTTTAGTGTGTATCTAGTTGATTTTACAGAGAGTGAAGCCATACGATGACGAGCCAACTCTTGCAATAAGGCACGAGATATGCCCTCTAAGTAAAAAGAGTAGTTTAGGTGTTCAAGTGTAGAGGCATGTTTGAACTTGTTACCAACTCTATCTATGAGATCTCTATCTTTTTCGCCACCATCATCGCTCTTATCAAAGCTTTGCCAACAAGTTCTTATGGCGTTTGAACATATAACTAAAGGTGTATGATGATTTAGTGTGACTTTCATAGATTCTCCTAGGGTTTTGTTTATATTACCCTATTTGAACTTTAAAAGTTTTTGGCGTTTTGAAACTCTGCTATCTCACTCTCTACCATCTCATTTATCATAATCTTGTAGATCTCAGTTACCATATTTGGTGAAACACCAAGAGTTAGGGCTAGATGACGAGCATGATCTATCACATAATCAACCCTATCATCAGCTTTTACTTCATCTATAGAGTGTTTAAACTTAGCAGCTTGTTTGATAAGCTCTTTTCGTTTAGCGATGAGGTGAAGTATCTCTTCATCAACTTTATCAACTTCAACTCTAACCTCTTCTAGCGAATTACAGTTTTTCATCATAATGCTCCAAGTTTTTTCTTATTTTACCTAAATCGACATTTTCAAACAAGGCTTGAATCACTTATACTCTTACCAACCACCATACTCTATACCAGCATCTCTAACTCTTAAGATATGTCTTTTTACATAATCACTGTTTAGTCTGTTTCTATTTAAGAAGCTTCTTTCTGTGTCAAACTCTCTTCCTACTTTTATAAGGTATGCCGTCTCTATAGTATTTGCTCCATCTTCATCTTGGACTGTAGTTCTTATACCGTAGTTGAAGTTGTTTTTACCTTTTAACTGAAAGTATGAGTCTGCTATCTTTCTAGGAGTTAAAGGAAGTGCGACATTTATACCGATGTAGTTTTGATCAGAGTTTTGATAAAAGAAGCTGATAGCCGTATCTCCAAAAAACTTCTTCATCCTCACTTCATAACCTCGATCTCCATAAAAGTACTCACCGCCAGTAAGTCTAAAGTTTGTATCAATCTGAGGAATATAGTAGCTATAAATACCTAGATAATTTGTACGGATATCTGGATCATCTTTCCAATCAGGCTTATCTCTCTCTTCAAGGTAATCCATCTTTAGGCTAAAAGTATGATTTTCATGAGTATAACTCAAGCTATCCATAGCAGTCCAATAATCTCCATAAGTACCAACACTTGCGATATTTATAAAATCTCCAACAACATCACTTCTGTGAAGCAAGATACTTTTTATCTCACTATCTTTATGATACTTTCCAAAAACCCCACTATCTTTGTCTAGTTCATCGCTATTAAAAAGAGGTATATCTCCAAGTATCCCTATATCAAACCCTTTATAGAGATTCATAGTCGCATAAGGTCTAAGTGAGACTTGATAATCTAAAACACCAACCTCTGTACCTACAAATGTAAGAAAACCAGCAGAGAGCTGAACTCTAGTTTTAAACTGGCTAGAGTTCTCTCCTATGAAGCTAAGATCTACTTCACTATCATCAACCCTACTAAGAGCTAAAGAGTCTCTAAAGATAGTTTGTGTCTGTATATCAGGTGAACTCATAAGTGCTTTATATGCTGATAAGCTACCTGTTAGTTGTTTTACCTTTGTGTCACTTTTTTTCATAACTAGTGTGAACTTCTCATAAGGCAGATCTAACACCGACATAAATCCTAAGATCGCTCCAAAGGCATCTAGTTCATTGTGTTCTAAGATATTGTTTTCATAAGCTACATATAAAGAGCCATCCAAAACACCAACATCAACATTTTCAAATCCAAAATCTACAAGCTTTTGAGCAAATGTTTGTAGATCTGAGCTAGATGGTTGCACGGTTTTATCAGCAGAGCTTAGATCAAAATCAAACAGATTATCATGGTCATCTCCCAAAGGCATCTTGAGATTTAACCCAAAGCTTAATCTTTGACTCGTATCATCCAAGTTTGTCTTGGCTAAAAATGCCACATCCATGTAGTCTGAAAGCTCTTTAGGGGTATTTAGCCTAAGTCCAAGTTGAGTATCTTTGGAGTCATACTCACCAAGCAGTGTAGCCCAAGGCGTCGCTCGAACTTCCAAAGATCCAAAAGCACCATCAAGCAAGTTTATAGAGTCAAATCCATAACCAACACTACCTCGAAGAAATCTCCAATCTTTTGTAGCTACGATATACTTTGAGTCATAGTTACTAGCTTGTCCACCTAAATCATTTATACCTATGGCTACTTTTGGGAGGTATTTGTTGTAAAATGGTATTTGGTATTTTAAAGAAGCTGAGAGATCACGAATCAGCCAACTATGCCATCTAGTTCTTTTTTTTGGATCTTTGTATTCGATATTTGACAATCTTCCTATAAGCTCAAGATTTGGTAAAAAACCAAAGTTTATAAAGTATTGATCAGAGCTATAATCATCCCTTTTATCTCTAACTCTATCTAAATCTACTTGATTTGAGTATTGAAACTCTACTGACTCATACTCTAGGACTTCTGCTGTTGGAGTGTTTATGACACCAGATGTTCCTTGTAAGCTAGAAGTATTGTAAAAATCACTTGCTTGTAAGTAGATAGCTATTAAAGCTGATATATATAGACTTTTTTGCATTTTTAACCTTGTAATGTTTAAGATATTGT
>JAUTBV010115300.1:0-13743 GCA_032361325.1 Lepetodrilus fucensis
TCATCACAGGTAACAGTGCATGATTATATTAGAAAATACAGTGAGTGAATATAGAGTTCAACGTCGCTGCGGGAATCCTTCACCCATTTGCGACGATAGAAAATACAGGGTGAAGGTCTGTATAACCACATATTTTCCAATATTTTCTCATATCACACAAAATGTTCTCATTCGTGTTGTTACATATTGTTTTATGCACACCACTTCTTTCGTAAAAGAACAAAATAAAAACGAAATGGAGTGAGTTATTGTTTTACGTCACAGCAGGAATATTTCACCCACACATGACTTGATGAGCAAAGTGCTCCACAGAACAGGAAATGGGATTGGCTACAGTTCATTACCTGTGGTGTTGAGTTTTCACTGGGCCCTGTACTGGCAGTCGACCGTGCTGCAGACTCCTGGCTCTGAAAGACAAAATAGACATCAGATATTGTATGCTAGGATCGTTTGAAATTTAAACAGAAATGTAATTATGCACAGCTAAATGGGAAATAGAATGAAGAAATGTTAGAAGATCAAAATATACCTCGAGATTATGCAGCCATCATCTGCTATATCAATGTGAAAACAAGTACCGGACATTGATTTTGATTGAATTAATGCTTTACATCACGGCGGGAATATCTCACCCATAGGCGATGACACTGGACATAAATCCATCAACACCTTAATTCATATACTAGAGAATACCAGTAACATGACTATGATGACTGCAGAAAGATCTCATACCAATTACAATGATTAAAGTACTATGAACAGGACAATGCAAATTTCAACCATGCCCATTGAAAAGCCTGTGACAGCTATCTATGCCACTTACCCTATTAGCCGACTTGATGACCAGATGAACTGTGAGTCCATCCTTGATCCCGTGCTGTGACAACGCGTCGACATCCTTCAGAATCTTGCCAGCAAATATCAGACATAACTGCTCTAGAGGAGAAGAGAACTCCTTAGATACTTTCTCCTTCAGCTGAAATTAACAAATACAAATTTATTACTATTTATTCTTAAACAAAAAAGCATGAATGTCTCTGAAACATGGTTGATATTAGATTTAAATTTATGTTACTTTTTATAGTACTGTACTTCATTTAAAATTTTTAATCAGGCCTCAAAGTTACACATTTTTTCAAGGAGCCATTTGGCTTCTGCTTAGTGAGTGAAAATGGAGTTTTAACGTCGCTGCTGGATGTGCTGTCGTTGTTGGATGAAGAACGTACAATAGCAATTTAGCATGCAATGACACAGTTTTAACATATTTCGGTATCTACAAAATCCAATTAAAATCTTGAAATGACCATGTAACAATTAGCCATGCGCATAATAGCATACCGGGGGTCACGTGACCTGCCCATATATAAAAGACACCATTTGGATGCTGTTCGTAGTCGTATAACAAGCTGAACATTTGCTACCAATTTGTTTTGGTGGCATCATAATTTTGAGGAAAGCGTGAACTTTGGAAATATGGATCAGGGGGGCCTATTCTCGAAACGTTCTTACGAACTTCTTAGCCTAAGAACACTTCTTAACAATTCTTATAGTATGGCTACGAACTATTCTTAGGCTAAGAAGTTTGTAAGAACGTTTCTAGAATAGGCCCACAGGTTTATAACATTTTTCACAGGTTAAGGAATTTAGGCCTGTATAGCGACAATTTCTGTGAGTGACGTCATAATAATATAAAACTCACCAATTCTAGATGTTTGTTTACTGTCCTACATGTAGTGAGTTTTTTTGTAATTTTTTTTGTATTGGGGTTTAAAGTCGCTTTCTAGAATCTTTCACTAATATTACGACATGTCAATTTAGGGCAGGAGGAAACCCACAACATCTGTAGTGCTGAATGTTGCAGTAAACCTGCGAGCACTGACTGGTACGGACAAGACCAAGGATGATAACTGCATTGCCACTCTACAGTCAATGCATCCTATCATTATCGCATCAGAAAGGTAACTTTCGCGAACACTGATGCCGGGCCCCCAGGACAGGATTTGAAGCTGGAACATTTGGCTCCGGTCCAACGTTCTACCACTGCGCTACATCCCGCGAGTTTAATAATTGCTCGAAAAAGTTGTTTTCTGTGTCATTCTATTCAAAAATGCTCGGGACAATAGATAACTGGAGCAAACAATTACTCCTTAAAAGGGACTATGGAGTTTTGGCCAATTCTAGTATTTGTGTCATTTCGCCCCCTGTATGTTACACTCCTGTCCAGGGGCCCTATTCTCGAAACGTTCTTACGATCTTCTTAGCCTAAGAACATTCTTAACTGTATCTTAAGGATACCTATAGCATGAGCTATTCACGTTCTTAAGCTAAGAATATCTTAAGAAGTTTCGAGAATAGGGGCCCAGTCCTCCAGATAAAATTTGCAACCAGGGAATATTTTCAATTATTTCGCGATATTTGCTTTCTATATTCATTTTCAAAGATGTTTCACCATTTATAAACGGTGCCTTGAATGTATGGCATCGCTGTGGTATTATCAAGACAGTTATTGATTTAGCTAGCTGAAATAGTTTTAACATTACTTTCTCGGAATCAAACTAAAAAGCTGTGACAATTGAAATAATTTTTTAAAATGTGTTGTTTTTTGGCCATATTCGTCAGCTAAACTAAGCAAGACGTTTGGGATTATACATAAAATTGATTATAGTGTAGTTGTTCCTCCGTAATTGTTATTGCTGAAGATCATGGTAAATGGATAATTCACCCCTGCCGCCTACGTTCCTGTCACCACCAGTCATTTTCCGGTCAATTGACCACGAGGAACGAGGGATACACACACGTGGTAAGTTCTGTCTCATTTCCACTTGTATTTCACTTTATTTTCCAAGTTTAGTCACATTTTCATTTGAGGGTGCCCTCTTCGATTCCTCCAGTGCCAGACACTGACGTAAAAGATTTCAAGAAACCAACGAAAAATGTTTAGCAAAGTTATCGGCGGTTCATTTGATCATGCGCACATCTTGCAACCTCCAAATGAAAGGCTGTACGAACGTAAATTTTCGGTTTTTTTTAGGGCTTTTGGACTGTTTTCACTACTAGATCAAGGGGTAACTACTAGATTGGCGTGTAGTGCTAGATCGAGGAGTGTAGTGCTAGATCGAGGGGTGTGCGGAACCTGGTAATAACATATTTTCTTGGATTAGTATCATTAGATAATCATGATAAAGCTTCATGAAACAAAACATACGTTCATGTTCATTACATAACAAATAGAATGTGTGTGCCTATAATCTAAATACAGGACAGTCGCGTATATAGATATTGGTAAAGTATCTATGTGGATACTCCGCAGTATAAAATATGCTCAGTCACCAGACATTATTTCATGATGCAAATGCTTTGCGATTAGGGACTTGACCCGGGCACCTGTTGGATAGAAGAACACAATCATGTGTACGATAGAAACAAAACAACATATATGTTCTGTATACCTCCTTAACTGAGGAGTCTGGTGAAAGTTGTATATCGTGTTTTTCTTTCGGCGTTTTAACAGTAATAGTGATCAAAGATCCAGAATTTTCGGTACTCTCCGCCATGATTGTTCTGACAAAACGCAGAATTCTGGGAAATGATACTAGTTTCCGTTCTATAGATACATTTTGTGGAAAACATATTTTGTAATGATAATATTTAATGTAGATTGTATGTATGCATTTGAGTAATAGTATCATTAAATTAAACGATAAATTTAGTATGTATATACCCCATCATGCTTCTATATTAGGAGTTGCAATATAGATCAATGTGTTTGATTTGGTTCTGACGGAATGTTATTGCTATACATTAGTACTGTGGAAAGTAGCATAAAATAAATAAACTCGTCACAACTTCCTTTTTCAGCAGCCGGCTTTGAGGAAGGAAGCGTGGTATGTTGAAGGTGTACATATCCCTATCATTAATTACTGGGAAATAAAATGTCGATAATCATATGTAATATACTGATGTTTTGTTTGGAAATTTTAAAAAAAGAGCAGAACTTTGGTACTGAACTCTGGTATGCGTTATAAATATGCTATTCCCAAAATCTATGTCGACGTGGCGAATCTTGTTGCTCAGTGTTTTCCTTCACTAATTTGGTATGGAATGGCAGGATTTACTATCCAACGTCTAGGTTTTTCTGTTGATATCGTGGGGAATACTTATACTTGTTGTAGGCATCCTTTTGAATCCATATGTGAACTTGCAAGTATATTGTGTGGCAGTCCACACATTAAAATAAACGGAACTGGTCTAGGGAAAACCCTGGTATTATCAAAGAGAAAACAAACTAGCAGATCGCAACATATAGGGTTGCATGATTGAGAAATATAATATATATCAGGTAAGAAATGTTATTCGGTCAACAGAAAATAATGCGACAGCATGAGCAATAACAGGTTGTTGATTCATCAATTTCATGTATTCTTAAAATGAAATTTGCAGGATTCCTGCGTCGGTAAAACCCTGCAATACGAACTTCCGTTACTTATTTTGATGATTACCTAGTTGGGTTGGGGTTGCTTGGTCTACATTAGTATGATAATGTTAACACATTCTCTACACTATTGGATGGTCATTATAGTTATTGTGTCAAGAAATGATGGTGATTTCAGCCTGTACTTTTTGTTTCAGATGAATCTGCTTGTAGCTGCCGTGTTCCTGGCTGTCGGCCTATTTGTGGTTTGTTCTGGTGAAGATCAGACAGAGGCGAGACTCCTAGCATCCAAGAACATCCTCAACCAGTATCTAGTAGAGGGCAAAGATTTGACAGTAGAATACAAAATATACAATGTTGGCGGGAGGTAAGGGTTCTACATATTCAATACGTTTAAAGTAAATAAATGCTGATTGTCATGTAGCATGCAGGGCTGAACAGTAAGGATTGCACGCCTTCCCAGGATAGGTAGTATCCACAGGCAGATCAGTGAAATGGCCCAGATTAACAACCTCTATACCTATAAGCAGGGTTTTACCTGACGCAGGAATCCTGTGCATCTAACGCATTAATTGGACAAAATACTCCTTCATAAACCTTAGTTGCGTCACATCTGACACAACTAAATATTTGCAAATCAAAATCCATAAATCATGCGGGTCTCGCCATTAACTACCCAGACAGCCCAATATTCTGACCTAATTTACTCGCAAATGGATATTTCCTTCACGTCAGCCATCTTTGTGCTCTAATAAATACCATTGCATGTTTCAACCAATGAGTACGCTTGTTGTAGACTACAGTAGGCAGTGCTTAAAATGGCTGCCCTCACTCGGACACCATCACCAGCCTCTTTCTATTTCACCAATTTGCTAGTCAGGGATAAGGTCCGGCCACAGACATAACAACTACTGAATTATTGTTTTTGCAATGACAACTCTTTTTATTCATAGAACTATACAGTGTATTCCACTGGTGTTCTGTAACTTATTAAAAAAACACGGACAGGTAAATTGATATTTCGGACAAGTGAAAGTGACCCCCAAATTGCCCTGATTGGACAACCAAGAAAATAAGTTAATGTCGATCCCAGAAATTATCTAAAACTTCATAAACCATGCAGACATATTTTCTGTTATTTAGTTTTGATTGTCTTTGCTTCATAATCACAATGACTCTCAAAAATATGCTATGACTTAAAATTATTTGGTGAGAGTCATGATGACTCATTTTTTTTTAGATCTAGGGAAAACCCTGTATACGGAAAGTAGTTCTATTTATGTCGTCGTCACCTATGGGTGAAAGATTCCTGCTGTGACGTAAAACGATTATTCACTCACTCTATTTATGTCCCATTGGACAAGTTCCACGAAAAGATTATGTAGTGCCCTGGCATGACTGTTTGCAGCTAGAACTATCTTTCAGTATGTCTTTGTACCCATGTTAATATTCTTTGTTAAAATAAATCTTATATTATTCAGATTTCCAATTTTAACATGTTTTTCTGTGTTTTCAGTGCAGCTTTAGGAGTGAAGTTAAATGATGACAGCTTCCCGGATACGGATTTTGAAATCATAAGAGGAAACTTCCAAGTCCAGTGGGAGAGGATTGCTCCGTATCCTTAATGTCATATTATCTGCTGCCAACTTTATGATATTGAAAATAAGTCCACCTTCCAACACATATAGTCACATAGATAGTTTGTTACTCGAAATACAATACATTTTTTTACTTGACCTAATATGGACCATAAGTGGACATGAAATAGCACAAGATTCGTTCACAATCTATTAACATGAATTGGTAAAATATCTCAATGCGCTTCTCATTGACGGCTGGCCAACGATATCCCTTTGTGATGCAAACATTGTTCATAGAATCGTCACAAATGTGTGAAAGATTCCCGCACTCGTTCATAGCAACCATCACACACTGGGGATAATAATGTGGTGCTTAGAGCATGCCCTAGGGGGTGGATTTGGCGCATTATAAGATTTACAGATACTTTTACAGTTTACGCTCGTTGGAATAAAAATATTCCAACGAACGTAAACTGTAAAAGTATCTGTAAACCGTATAGTTTCATTTTCAAACCATGATGTAACAATTTTCTTTAAACATAACTTTGATTAGCAAGAATCTACGGTATTGCTATATCTCTGATTGGGTGTCTCTGAGAGTCGCTCATTGACCCAGACAGGGCTTGCTGTCCCTATAGATCTCAATACAGCCCAATAAATTAGTTCATGCTTCAGTTTTATTCCTTAAATCAGTGTAGAAATTCCAATGTCTCGCATGCACTCATCCTGAAACCAACAAAATCTGGATACTTCAACTTCACAGCGGCCGAAGTCAGCTACAAGGCAACAGAGGATGCCACTGAAGTTCAGGTTTGTTGAATATCTGATTTGGGATGTAACATTTATTTTTAGTCTCGAGGATAATGTAGAAGTTAAGCATCCATAGTCAGGGATGGAACCCGCAGCAACGTTAAACTCAATATTCTCTCGGGGATGGAAATTTAACAATAGCCTTCAAGCCCAGGCCATTTATCCCAATGCTAAAGGTCGAGTAGAAATTAGTGTGTTTTTTGTGATCATTTATATCGCAAATCGGGCTAGTAAGTTTAGTGAAATATTCTAGAAACATCATTATTTAAAAAAAAGGTACGTTTTAAAGTTACGTTTCCGTATAGTACCCCAATAGTTGCACACTTTCAGAGAATTTTGACAGTTTGATTGACAACACCGATTTATTTTTGTAGCATAGCAATATCTTGCTTCAATTGTTTTGTTTTTCATGTTGATATTCACAAATAATTATTCATATTCAGCCCTCAATGTGATCGTTTTGTATCGTCACTAGGTGTATTAAATTGAAATGCTAATGACTACCTGATATTGGCTTATATAAAACACAGCTGAGAAGTATTCTGTCTTGTTACAGTTTGGCTACACCAGTGCCCCAGGTGAGGGAGGCATCGTCAACAAGAAGGAATTCGAGAGACGCTTCTCCCCCCATGTTGTGAGTACCTTCATCGGAAATAACATTCTCTTTCCACTGAATTCATATTTTCATCAAACTATTAAAAGTATTAAGAGCTATGCATGTTCTGTTGTGTAGCAGCTCTAATGTTCCTGTTGTCGTTCCTGATATTCCTGTTACAATGGCCTGACCTTGATGTTGGTGTTTCAGCTGGACTGGCTGGTGTTTGCTGTCATGACGCTGCCTTCCCTCGGAATCCCCTACCTATTGTGGTTCAGCAGCAAGACCAGATACGACATTCCCAAGGCAAAGAAGAATTAATTTATAACTGCTATTTTAGTCACTTCATGCAAATATTTCATAATAAAATTCATATTTTTAATGTCACGTATTTCTTGTGGTTGTGGTTGATCTCTGCTTTTGCAAATCGGTGAAAGCCTGTTGACATTCATCGTTACCAAGTTCCACTTGTGTCTCAAATGGGTGAAATGTTCCCGCAGCGACGTTAAACTCCATATTCACTCACTCATTGTGAGTAGCCAGTGGCCTTAAATACAACATTATCTCACTTGACCCAAATGTTTACGATGGGTTTTCTTCATGGACAATGTCTCCGGATATGATTACAAAATAATCAATATGATAGAGATTGCATCTGCCACAATCATTTTCTCCATACCTCCAATGAAAACACTTAAATTCATGTTACCAGGTATTTATTTTATTCATTGAGCAAAAATCAACAAATTGGTTTGTTTATATTATCTTGGTTTCACAAAATCCAATACATGACCACAAGCCATACATGAATATAAATATAAAACATGCACACAACAAACTCATAATAACACATCAACACAACACAAAATAATTTCCTTTCATTCTGTAACACATAATACTTGTTCAACCTAGTAAATTAGATGTAGAAATTAATGCAAATAATATAACTGTTGGTGAAAATTGGTAACTGTGAAATGATATATAACAACCATACGAATTAGTAATAAAAGAATTACAATTAATTGTACTAGCTGATAATGTTCATTACAAGAATCTCATTCAATTTTATCTTCATCATTCAGTTTCACATCAAAATACTCCAATAGTTTAATCATGCTTGACTTGCAGTTTTTGTATTTCAAGTAATTCAACCAGCTATTTCATTGGGCTGACAAGTCATGCGACGAGTCTTGCTTCAGTCCATTGAAGTGTAAAAATAGGCAATAACCATATTTGGAATGTACGTACTGTATGATTAGATATTTCACCTGGTGTCGTACTGTTATAATAGTGTCGAGAAGGTACCAGTGTGTTTGGATATGCAATGAATAGGTGCAGAAGATGCGAGTTCAAGATGGTATGTGCAAAAATACAAAAACATAGGTAATTACTCTAAACATTTCCCATAAAATATAAATATGAAAATAATTTTGACAACAATTCCATTTGTTCTTTCAATATTGTACAACTTGAACAAAGTATAAAATCATGTGCCAATTCATCACAGTTCGAGTCCATTTCGCAGATAGAAAGTTGCAGAATATTCGTATAAATATTGCAGGATATTTTCACAATTTTGCCTGTTCCTGGAAGATTGTGCTTAGTTTCTGTGCTAGCATAACGTTGCCTCTGATTTTCAGCTTGCCAGACATGAAGGCCTGAAAAAGTTATCATCAAATTGAAAATTCTACATATTTATTACATTCCTTTGTATAATCCAGAAACTGACTAGTATAGTGAAAACATTTAGCGATTCCGAAGTAATTTTGTTCATGGCAATATGAATAATTGAACATGACCATGATAATAATCGTAGTGGAATTAGTTGCGAGGAAGACAATATGTAACTTGTATACTGGAACTAGTCGTGAGGAAGACAGTACCTGAGGTGGTGGCAGTTTTCCACTGACCATGTCCATAATGTTCTCATCAGCCACAATCAGCGTGCATTCCACTTTATCCGACCTCGACGGACCTCGATATATCTCACCGTTTGGTGATGACTTCATGTCCATAGCTGGAAGGGTTAGCAATTGTTATTAGCACTCTATATGCTGTAGAACATCATATAATTCCAAGAAGTGACTAAACCCCAATTTAAAAATAATAATAATCCAAGAAGCCAGTATAATTACTACATACAGCACTATTAAAAGATGCATTGGCAACTGATGTCTGAAAAATTACCATTGGGCAGTATTCACTCTTAATCAGAAATAGCCCTTGTAAAAAAAACAATGGAATTAATTTATTTATTTTACTTTAACGATTTTTATTTTTTTTACAGATTTAGAAATATTGCCTCTTTAATGCATTTGACTATTCAGAACTTATAAAGTCTTATGCTCTGACAACATATCAAATTATCCACTACAATTTTCCTCGTACAATCTGGTCTGGTAGGGAAGCCTACTCACTCCACTCTGCAGCCTGCTTGCCTCCCTTTGTTATGATCCAACCAAAGATTGCGTTCACCTTTTTCGACATCCCGGGCCGAGAATCTAATCCTTTACTTATCTTCTCAAACACTTTATCACTTTGTAATTCATCAACAGGGATCTAGAAAAAATAATATATTATATGAATAAAAATGGCCTACAAACATCATTATGTCCTTGTACGGGTCATTAACATGTTCCATAAAAATGTGGACGAATCACGAATTGAATATTAATATAAAGGTTTTTTCAACGAGAATTTTAATCAGAATTATTCACTATTTTAAAATATCACGATGCCACATTTATAATTACTACCACGCTCCCACAAGTATATCATCATAACTCACCGGTGTTGACTTTATCCCCTTAGCTCTGTGCAAGTCCATGTACGCCCCCGATATGGCGATGTTCCCATTCTCAACAACCTGAAACACAATACATTGAATACAACGATTGGAGACCAGAACGTAGAATTTAGTTTTCAGCTAAATCGGCCGATTACTCAAGATTACTCAAGATTACTCAGATTACTCAAGCCAAGTTCCGAAACTTGATAGAAAGCTTCCCTAAAAAATATCTGCTGGCCCTCAATTAATTTTGGTGTATATATTAAAGGCTTAACATCAGTTGATAGGCCTGTATAATGGACAAACAAATTTCGATCTGAGACTAATAACGCTCGATTTATCCTCCCCAAAGTTGTTATTCACTGATGTACTTAGTCTCCAGTACCCAATAGTTATCAAAACATTCCACCATTTATCTTGTCTTTGATGCATCAACTGAACTATGAAGGAATTGCGAGAAAATGTTGCCTGTGTGTATTATATGTATAAGTCATACCACTGAGTTATGTCCCCTTGCATTGACATAATTAAGCAAATAACAATACAATCATATTCAGGTTGTCTATCAGTAGACTACAGGGGGTTGCACTAGATATTGGTCTACCAAACAGCGGTGGAAAGGTTTTTGGAAGTACAAACATTATTTTATGTATGTCAAGTGAATGTATTTATCAGTCCAATTAGTCCAAAACAACCATAAGTATCCGTGATATTATGCCTTTAAAGGAACATGCAGGTAAAACTAACAGGTAAACCCTTTAGCCCTGCATCCACTCTATAAACTGTGTTGGGTTTGAGGACAGTGCTAGGTTTCTTACCTTACACTGGAAGTGTATCCGATTGCCAACCTGCCACATATCTGTCTGGATCGTCTGTCCTGGCAGAACCGGCTTAGAGAACCTCACCTGTAACCATGACAACAGGGGAGAGCATCAGCAACTACGTTTTCAAAGCTTGACGATAGGTCTGTCTGCCATGTTAAAAGTTCTTTATTTATTAATTGAGGAATGGAGCCTCTTTCAAGATTATTTCACTGATTTCACAGCTTGTCAGTTTAGGCATGAGGAACCCCAGAACATCTGTAGCGCTGAATGTTGCAGTAAACCTGTGAGCACCGGCTGGTACTGACAAAAAGGTACATAGTACACCTTGAGTCTAGAGACTACATGGAAGTTTGTTTAATGGTCAGATTAATGTTTGCACACTTTACTCTACTGTGCCATCTTCTCGGACTCATCACATATGAAAGAAACACTTACTTTCACCGACTTGAACCTGCTGACGTCGTTGTTTGCATACTGACTAAGCACGTGTCTAACAGCATGGCCAAAGCTACATAGACCATGAAGAATGGGTGTTTCAAAGCCTGAAAGATAACATCAATTTGTAACTTAATTGGTTACTTTTACCCAATGTTTGTTTAATGAATGAGAACATTTTCAGATTAAGTAACTGATAACTGATACAACTAAGTGACAGATGGTACAACACATTGACAGATGGTACAACACTAACATATGGTACAACAAACTAACATATGGTACAACAAGCTAACTGACATATGGTATAACTAAGTGACAGATGGTAGAACAGACTGCCAGATGGTACAACACTGACATATGGTAAATGGTACCTGACTGACAGATTGTACACCTGACTGACAGATGGGACAACTAACTGCCAGATGGTATCACAGATTGTCAGATAGTACAACTAACCGATAGAAGGTTTAACATATAGTACAACTAACTGGCAGATAGTACAACAGACTGCCAGATGGTACAACTGACTGAAATATGGTACAACTGACTGACAGATGGTACAACTGACTGACATATGGTACAACAGGCTGACAGATGGTACAACAAACTGCATGGTACAGATGGTACAACTGACTAACAAATGGTACAACTATGTAACAAATGGTACAATTGACTGACAGATAGTACAACTAAATGACTGACAGATAGTACAACTAAATGACCGCTGTAAACTGACCTGCCATGGCGGCAAAGCTGGGGTCAATGTGCAGTGGGTTCTTGTCTCCACTCAGTCTGTACAGAGCAGCCTGCAGATGAATTCAGGCAGCAAATGTAACAAGTGCCATGGTTGACGGAGATCTATTCCTGGACCAAAATCCCTGCAATCTGATTGGCTCACATGACACAAAATATGGATACAATATTTTCCTAACCCAAACCACGTGAGCCAATCAGATTGCCGAGATTTGTGTCTCGGTCGGGGAAATAGGCCTCACGTCCGGGTCCAGGAATAGACAGAATTCTGACAAATTAGGATGTGTGGGTAGATCATGGCAGAAATGATGCATGTGTGCATGCACACAAATACACACACACACACACACACACACACACAAACACGCACACCTCCATCTATTACAATTAGCTATTTATAACAAGAACATGTATAGGCCATAGGTTGCTGGATGACACAGTGACTATACCTGGTCGACGTGTGTGGTCTCCACTATTGACGTGTCAGGGGCCCGGCTAGGGCAGGCCACAGTAGGAATCATGGCATCAGATGTTCTTTTGCCGCTGAAGTTACCGGCATCAACCACGAAGATGGAAAATTGATTCATTGCAACAATCTTCCCTTTCTCGTCAAAGCTCTCAACTACAATTAAATGTGCTCAGATTATTTTGGGTTACCTCCAGTTGTTTAGTATGCTAAAGGTCATTGCAATTCTCTCTGCCATGATGGGAGGTACACTACATCGTTATTAAATACTAGTAACTGAGAACACAATAGCCATTCACATGTATAATGTCAATTTTCCAATGGTTATTCAATTGAGTGCTTTTTGTAAGGTTTTGCAATGCTCGGACACACCTAATGAAACTAAACCCATAAAATGACGATAGTTGGCAACAACTAATGTTAAGGTGAACTCGCGCCAGTCGATCTGTTGTAACGATGCGTCGAATCGCACCATGTGTGCGTACAAGCGATGCAAGTTCTACTGGTATGACCAATTGAACTATACTCATTGTACAATCGATTGACACATGTGAGCGAGTCATTACAGTGCACAGGCGTAAATGTACGTCCACCTACCATTGAAGAGCACCAGGGCTCCAGACGACTTGTCCAGGACATCCACGACTCGGACTTTGCTGGTCAGTGTGGCGTCTGTGGGCAGTGGCTGGAACACCTCTAGAAACTGCTCCCCGTGAAGGATCTGCAGCAGTCACTGACTGAGTCACAATGTAGTCACAGACTGGCAGGACACAGTCACAACTCAGTCATGACTGAGTCACAACTCTCACAAATTGAGTTGAAACCCAAGTTACTACAGCTGCTACACTACCTACACAAGCTACTACAGCTGCTACACTACCTACACACGTTACTACAGCTGCTACACTACCTACACAAGCTACTACAGCTGCTACACTACCTACACAAGTTACTACAGCTGCTACACTACCTACACAAGCTACTACAGCTGCTACACTTCCTACACAAGTTACTACAGCTGCTACACTTCCTACACAAGTTACTACAGCTGCTACAC
>JAUTBV010115311.1:0-13742 GCA_032361325.1 Lepetodrilus fucensis
AAGAGCATCAGCACGTGCAAATCGAGCCTTTTTACCCGTTCCTTCTTTCGAACATCGTCCCTCTGCATAAAATAATACTTAGTCAAAATATTTGGTGATAATTAAATAAACAGATTTTGTATTACTGGTGCAATATGTTTAATTTTTTTATTTTGATTAGATCAAATGAAATAAGAAAATGGAGTATTTACCGAGATAATCTCCGAAATAGAGGTGTCAATGCATTTCATGCTAAACTATAGTGGGTATACGAGCTATTTTTCATTCACAAACTTTAGAAACTGCTAAGCAAAACTTTAGAAAATGCTATTACAATTGACGTCATCATTTAAATGTGTGCATACCGTAGATTTGTTGAAGGCGAAACTCAAGCAAGTACTTTGCAAACAGGTAGAATTTGAGGAAGCATAACTTATTTATCTGACATGTTAATTCAAGACTGTCTCGTTAAGAATATTTAAATGAGAGACATCAATTATATCAACCATTCAAATGACAATTAAGCTTGACAACTTGTTTAGGTGTGGGGTTTGACTTTACGAGCAATTTGGAACATTAAATCTAAATGGGGAAAATATTCCCATTTACACGTGAAAATAGCTTACTGAAATATTTGCCTAGTTATTTACTGCACGAACACAAGTGCGTTACGTAGATATTGACGCAAACATGGGAATATTATGCACCACACTGCGTGATAGATGCTAAACTAGATATATATCTAAATGTATGACATTGTACTTAAAGTGACAACACCATCTTTGCATATGCCGTAGGTCACTAACTGGGTTGTTGCATTTTCTAATATACTAGGAATAACGATATTTCTCAAATATGTTTTCTTTCTGATTATTTTTTTTTACTATAAAAATGACAATTACGTCATTTTTATGCGCGAATTTACTCACTCACTCACGATAACATAGCGATCCACAGGAAAACAAATGGGTCAGTCTACGTTTAGAACAAAGAACTGTTGTCATTGGTGATTCATCGTCATGTACATTTTGTAGATTTATTTTCATATAATGTGTTTCCCTAGTTTTCATATATGCAGACAAACATACAAAAAGAAATGTAATATTTCATGTAAATATGATCTTGACAGTTTAATTAATTAACGAGTGTTTGTCACCTATTACTGTTACGCGATCTTCGCTCTCAGCGTGTATGTACATGACTTCGTATGATTAAGCAAGTTGAAACTCATTTCTTGGTCAGTAGAATTCCAATGTAACAGAAAGTAATATCGGTTTTGACATAGCAATTCGGAGTATTAATTGATTTGTCGTTGTAAGTGAAATTGTGTGGGAGGTAGCGGGTGGGCTCCGCTTTTATGTCAGTCGTGTTTTGAATTAGAATCGACAGTCTTTACATCGATTCCCACTTTCATTTATAGCGATCTCAGAGATCTCATTTCAGCCTCGTATTAGGTGATACGTTCAGTGATAAGAACATAATCATATTTGTCAGTTGTTCTCGATTACCCGCGTCGGAGGGATACCACCCTCGCATACTATTTAATTGACCCAGAGGCATTCTGAGATTGTCGCGACAAATGATGACTTATTTTGATTGGAATATTGGCAAAACAGACAGACAACGATTTAAAGAGTCTAAGCCACGAACAACATTTCAAAGAGACCTACTGTATAAATCGAATTGCACCCTACGGACATGACTGAAAGATGTATTCACTTACATTGTCACAGTTCGGAATGGTATAATTACACACATACAAAATTACAGAAATAAAGCATAATTTACATCAGAAAAGTATGTCAAATCATTTAAATTTACAATCTACATTCTAAATTGACGTCGTTCTTGTCCAAGAAAATAAAACAAACTTATATTTGTGGCGCTAAGGACTCTAAAGTTATTGCCTTTAATGAAATACAATGTATTTTGAACCATTAACTGTTTCCATTACGATGGTGGTGGTGGTGATGATGATGACGATGATGATGATGATGATATTGATGGATGGATGGATGGATGGATGATAATGGATGATAGTATTAATGATAATAATAAGTTAAATAGATATGTGTTTAAAATGCATGAACACATTGGATGAGTGTACACACTCAGTGCTCAATCTCAACCCTCTGGGGAGTATGCACTGTGCTGTATTTTCCTTTTTAATTTCAGCCCAATTGTGGAAGTTTGCACGGACGCTGTAGGAATATCCACGGATGTCAAAGAGTGTGTGTTAATGGGACGTGGCGATATGTGTGTAGACGGCAAACCATTGTCCCCACGTGTTTGGTGTTTCCGGCACAGGACTGAAAAGGATGGACAATCTTTACCAACATAGAATTAACAAATTATCAGAAAGAGAGAAAAAAAACCAGAATATTGTCATATTTGAAAATGGACATTGCTACAAATACTTATACAACGCCTCATTTCAGACTTTTCATCCAGCGTTCTGTAAAGAAAAAGAACTCCGAGGTTCTCAATGTTTCTGAACACCAAAACAACAATGAGTGAATGTATATATCGTGTCTATTGCACGAAGTGAGCATGCCAGACAGAATTTAAGATTAAGATTATGGTTATGAGCAGTAATTGGCTTTGCTTGTCATTTGATATTCGATATTCATCATCGAAATATCTATGCATTTAGCTTTGGTCCCGTTAATTTTTATTAGCAAGATTCCTATTGAGAATTGCAATGGTTTGTAGAAGCAAACATGTTGTATGGTATAAATCTTCCTCCCATGGACAAACACATCGAGAAGATGGTGAGAGGTCGCCCCGTCCATGTAGAGGATGGTTGGATACCAAACTGTCATACGTGTGCAAATTTACACCTTGGGTAAAACATCAACAGTTCTGGAAAAGATGTTAACGCAGATGGCTGGCTATATAGCCCACAGAGTTATTGGCATACTTCGCGTGGTGTTCAGAATGTCAGCAAAACTAAGGTTATAATCTAAACTTAAAACCACAATCAGTACAATACCTGACTGTAAGATAGCCGATTATAAGAGCAAACTATGTCGCCATAGACCTACTTCGGGCGGTTTTTCGAGGATCTAGAGCAATGCTAGAGTTCGCGCGAAGTCGCGAAAGCAATGCTAGAGTGACGTCATGAATGTGCTATAGGACGGCTCACGAAGCACGAAAGCTTGTCTAGCAACAACTAGACATGCTCAATGACACTTCCGGGCTAAACTAGCGTAACCGCCTGAAGTATGCCATAGACACAATGTTATATTTATATAGAGATAGATCATCAAGATCATAGTTCAGTGGTTGCTGCTATGCTGCGTCCTTGATGTGAAATACCCCTATTATCTTGAATCCAGTTCTGAAGACATTGTGATTATTTGTTTTCTAAAACTAGCCTAAAACATCCTAGCATACCATTCCAAACTCGCATGGAAAGGGGATGTAACTCTAAGAATATGAGGAGCTTTCTGATCAGTTCAATCTTATGATCTCATTTAATTATTATTTATTCCTGACTTAGTATGAAGAACGGAGTTAAAGGCATAATATCACATATATTTATGGTCATTTTGCAGTAATTCTTAGCTACAACTGCAAAGTACATTCACTTGACATAAATACAATGTTTGTACCTCCAAAAACCTTTCCACCGCTGAATGGTAGACCACATTCCACTGCAAACCCCCGATAACCTGAATATGGTCGTACTTTTATTTGATTTATTACACCAATGCAAGGGGACATAACTCAAAGTGGTACGAGTAAACTAGTATTAACGGCAACGTTTGCATGCAATTCCTTCATAGATCAGTTGATGCATGAAAGATAAATAGCGGAACGTTCCCTTTATTCATATAAAATAGTAATAGTTTGATAACTATCGACTACTAAGTACGTCAGTATATAACAACTTTTACGTAGATAAATCAAGCGTAATTAGTCTCAGATCGAAATTAGCATGTCCATTATATAGAGAATCTCACCCAAGTGTCTTCGAATATCAAATATATCAACACGAGTCGTGAAAGTTATTAAATCCGAGGCTTTAATAACTTTCATCGACGAGTGTTGATATATTTGATATTCCAATACACAATGGTGAGATTCTATTTATCACCCAATATAATTTTTAAGTCGTTAAAGAAGAAAAATGGCACATCATCTAAAATATTTTACAGTGAAGCATTTGTATTGTAACATCATAGCAATGTTATGACGTCACAATGGTAGTGATGACATTATCAAATATTTGGGTCAAACGATATCTACAGTACTGACATCAGAATGGTAGAACAATCAAAAGCGATATCTACAGTACTGACATCACAATGGTAGAACAATCAAATACACCACTAATTGGGTCAAACGATATCTACTGCTGTAGATATCGCTTGCTATTTGAAAGCGATATCTACTGTGAAAAAAACAGTAGACTATTGGGTGATAAATCCTTATTAGCTAAAAGACGCTAATGTATGTACCGTTATAATGCATGCAATATATTAATAAACTGACTACCGATACAAACCAGATAAGTTACGCTTTGAAGACATCAAGTGTGTTGTGTGTCTAATGGAACCGCATATGATTTAGTAGGAGGACATTGGAGGTCAAGGGTCATTTCAGTGTAGATTTAGGAGCATCTGTCGCGGGCTACACTGAAAGGACTACACCGTATCGAGGATTAACCTTGCCATCGACTCAAGTATTTCATCACACCGAACTCTGTCATGAACTTAAAAGCTTATTTACGTTAGTCGATGTAGATTTGTGTTGATTTGTTTTCTCTACCTAGACCGCCTTGTTTTTGAATTGTACAAAGTGGAGTACGATTTCATAATCAAAGAGTTGTGTTAACAAATTTATATATGAAATTTTAGATTGAGCGTGAAATTGTGAAATCACGGAGCCATGATTACTTCTTAAAGACCATGCATTACGCTGATTCTTTCCATCTACATATATTAAAGCCATACAATCACAGTTTGATGACATATTTCATTGTCAAAAGAATTTTACCTTTAAATATGTACATATTTGTCTACACAAGTGTATTGAGCAACAAACTTCATTATCTGCATTTCCCACTGGTTTTCAATATTTTCATATTTTATGTATTTAGTATCTCCACGTATTAAAAGTGCCTTTTAAAATCGTCTACTTCCGCTCCTGGCGAGACATCCCTGAAGTACATTTTCATTGTTTCCCCGAGATGTAATAGCACAACCCATTATAACTATTAACCGTATTTGGATAGTCGTGCCTCAATGTAATACTCATTGTTTTCAATACATAATGGTCATTGCTCCTAAGGGCAGGATTACATATGTCATTAAGTATTAATATACTATAGATACTAATGTAATTTGGGGATCTCGCGTCTAAACGAGACTATGTTATTGTTGTTAAACGCAGACGGTTTTCTCACAGAGGGGAACTACGTACGGCTGGTTGGTACGATATTATGTAATTATCGGAATAATAAGCCTTTGAATATTTGATGTGCAAGAAAGAAGTGTATAAAAACAATTTCCAAAATCATTATAAACCTTTTCGTAAGTGAGCTTGTGAACTGTAAAATACGTTATTTTCGTTTCAGTATTAAAAGTTCCATGTCTGTGATAATGAAATAAATATAATTAATAACCATATATGGATATACTTCATGAAGTTATCACTTTAGCTGTGTATATAACATGAACATAGAAATATAGTCGTGTGATTGAAATGGCGATGTGAAGTTGATTACTTATTCCAAGTTCCAATGTATTCTCTATTATAGTGCCAAACAGCTTAACGACCGCCAATACAACACATGCCGGATGTTCACATAACACAAAACCGTATCAGAATCTAAAATGCTCTCACATTAAAGTTTTATAGTTTTATCTGTGTAATTCATGGCATTTCAATATGTAGGACTACTCGGGATTCAGATTAGTACATCTCATTAGGTTGCATTTCCAAGAAATTGTCCTTAATACTTCCCGCTCTACAGTCAATATGTTCGAGTGCTCAATGGGTCGCCCACGTGTATCTAAGTCCCTAGATCTGGAAACTTCGTTACCAGTGGCAATAGTAAAATTCCACCCCCTTGGAGACGTAAAACGTTCCCTACATTCAAGATGATTTACTCTCCAGGGATAGCATTTATATCATGTTTGAGCAGCGAGGTTTGAAGTTATTGTAATTCACATCGCTTCACAGTAATGCGATTCTGCCTTGTTGCTTAAAGTTTCAAATTGAATCTTCCACACTAGTGACACAAAACACTTTTACAAATAACTCAATAAAAGAAATACAATTATAGCGTTTTCCGGAGGGACCTAAGCCCTTGGAGAAAACCCTCGAACGGTTATAACCGCAAATATGTCAGTTTTCCTACATAAAAGCGATAATAGCATTTCTCTCGCGCGCACTGAAGGCATTGGATGATACATAGCATCGCGCGGACCTGAGAGAGAGCAACCCCTCTCCGCACGCTAATTGGATTGCCTAAACGTCCGCCATTTACCCAAACAATATTGAAGTTGGGGCTTCATATTTCTCGCATCGTCGGCCATAATTGTGCTGTCAGCGGTGCCGGGGGAAAGGAAACTCCCCTGGTGGCCTGAGACATCATGAATGTATTCCAAATTACAACGTTTTCTGCATTTTTCTGACAGTAGAATTGTCTTGAGAGACGAAATACCGTCATCGTGATGCAGACCATAAACTCTTTAATTCTGCTGGGTGGGCTAGATTGGCACGTGACGGGAAAGAAAGAGATCCTCTCCGATACTGGAGGTCCCGAGGGTGCGAAATGAGTATTATATCTGTCTAACCTCCTAAAAAGTAACACCTCTAGTTTGGCTGGAGGCTGGCACTTTTCCCGTTCGATCTGCTTCATTGCATGTAATAACTTGACTTGGACGTACTCTGTCTGTCATCTTTAGGCACGCCATCTGATTAATTGGCGAGCGATGAACTCAGATAGGTCAGCTTAAGTTACGAGTAAATCAATATTGTTTTCTGCACATACTGAACATCGGAGAATCAAAATCTGTTCGAAGCGATTTTTGTAAATGAACGTTATTTTCAGTATATATTTAAGGACATAAAAGTAAACATGTTCATCTATGTATATATATTACTCTGACAATGTGTGAAAATGTTGCAACGAAACAAAGTACACCATAACTGATGTGTGTTATGTGTTAGAGCTGTATGATGTATTACTAGTAATATATCGATTAGGTCACGGTTTGTTAGTCCAGAATTCAATATAGAAGTTTAAGATAGTAATATCAACTGACAGCTCTTGTGACGAGTAGCAGTATTAGTTTTTCATTGAAAGCAATGTCTTCTATCTGTTGGTTTACAAACATAAATATTGCTAAACAACGATGTTAATTAATTATATTTGACATTACTTCACTAATGAACAGACAGTGTGAAATAGTTGTTCTTAGTGTTGCACAATGTATTTGTTCTACTTGGATAGTAAAAAGAAAACTTACTGTTGTTGGGAGTATTAAGTACCTATTATTGGGATACGAGTCAAGGACAAAACAAATATGACTGTTGTCTCGTTCTCACAATATTCTCCCATCAAACCAAGATACGTCGCATTTATACCGGAAGTTTCAACTCTAATATAAGAACAGATAAATGTTTGCACTTTGAATATTACGTAGCGCAACGTTCATAGCAAAAACAAGGTAGATATCCTGGGTATCCTTTCACGAATCTCTCCCATCCACTACGAGACCATAACGCTCTCTTTACCGACATATAACACACTGCAAAGAAAGCACTATGCTATCTTAGCAGATAAGAGAGTTTTTTTAAAGGATCCCACAATATCCTGGTAGGACACGTTTGATCAAGTGTTCTGGTGGGTTTTTTTTGCATCCATGTTAGATTCCTGGCCCGGACACCTTTGTAGAAAAATACGTAGCGTAATATTTACCAAGAAACAGTACATTCGCTAAATTGAGCACTTCTGTAGATATGGAAAACAATAAAGTCAACATACATTATTGTATAATGGCGTGTTTTATTGTAAATTCCTCACAACCATTGAGCATTATTTGCTAGCATGACGTGCACTGCTGACTTGGCGAGTACATGCACAGACGTAAACAACACTCAGCTACACTCTCACTGTCAACGGCAGTTACATACCAAGGCGACACCAATCACGGCATATGTACACGCAATGTACAACCAATCAGCATTCACTATACGCGGAAATTAGCATAATACATACAATGTCATGTTCAACGTGAGTATCATTATTGCATTGTAATATTGAAATGGATGTTTCGACATTTTTCTCTTATGGTCATGATGATGTATGTATGTACCATATAAAGGCAAATTTTGAAGAATTTACATTGCAAACAATATTAACAATGGAATGCGCATCTACTTCAGGCGAAGAGGTATGATAATCCATAGATTAATATTTTCACGTCGGATATATAAAAAGTGACGCAAAACTGGACGAATCGCTCTTTGCAGTGTCATATCTCCAAGATACATTTGTGAAACGTGTGGAAAAGTGCACAATCTATTCAAATTTCATTATACCAGCGCTGATACATTATGCTTGCAGGAAAACTACTATGGTAATAATGTATAAACGCATACAAGATACAATGCAAGGTACCCTCACTGAGATAAATAGTCTCCATAACATGAATTCGAATTGAAACATGGGACATATAATGCAATCATTACTAATAGTAAACCTTGCTATCATACGAATAATAATAGCATATATTAGATTGTCATACATAATGAAAGAATGCGCACGAAAGTAATATTGAGTGACACACTGGACAGGAATAAGATAAATAATAACCATACAAAAATGCATATACTGTACATATATAAATAGCTACGGAGAACGGGTACGGACAAATTTGGAAAGATTTTTAAATATTTCATTCATCACAATTTATCATTTACTCTTAAGACGCCCCAGTACATCCGCTCCAGCGTGCTGGTATTGTCATCCGGGTTCTATGGGCATGAAGTCCCGGATGAGGTTTTATACTAAAGTAAAATGCTATACACACCAACACTAATATAGACCATACATTCAGTAATAGCTAGCTACTGGGCATGTATGACGTCATCTCTTGAAAGATTCCCGCAGCGACGTTTAAACTCCATATTCACTCACTCTAGATGCTACGGAAAGACCCACAAATACAATATACAAAGAGTATCAGCGTTGATTAATGCAAGGAAATGCTTATTGTAAATAAAGAGATCTAATATTAACGATAATAGTTGATTTTGTCTCAGGCATGATTACACAACTATGCAATATACTTATATAAAACGGAATGGCTATAATATCACAGTTACTCTCTATGATAGAAATACCATCCTCGTACCATAAAGTTACTTAATTCCGTTTAGAACTCACTTCATGTGGTACCCCTAGCACATACCTAGAGGTAAACCTGCGCAAACAGCCAACTAATGAAATTATTTTCCCCGATGAATTTGGTGTAATAATATACTACTATCCAATTAAATAGATTTTAATCGTTGTTTTAGTTATAGCTACTAAACTGGTTGCTCTCTAGATGTGTGACATGGCTACGACATGACGCGAGTCCTGAACGAAATTATATAACTCTGGTGTGCGAGAATGTGTATTCACTAGCTAGAACACGAAACTATGTACAAATTAGAACTGGCTCGATGAGATAGCAGTCTGAAATGCGGATATGAGTAGATTAAGATGCACGCATATATCCTAACGATTCTAATAATACAGACTATAGTAATAATAATTCTCCAGGATATGATGCACTATACACTCCTGAATGGATTACATGGAATAATAGTATAGTATTTATGGCATCTGTTGGAGTCTATAATAATTATAGATATATACTGTATAATAGATATTGATATGATGATATACTAGTATGTCAAAGTACTGTAGTACTGATTACCAGCATCTGACAGATCATGGTATCGTTTCTCGAAGCTCTCGTAGCCGCTAAGGGACCATAGCACTCTCTTAGCAATGTATTAGTTATCGGCAAAGAGAGTACCATGGTCCCTTAGCGGCTAAGAGAGCTCCGAGAAACGATACCCTGATCACTTGACATTTAAACATGTTTATAATAATTAACATTTAGCCGGCTGCTTAAAAATGATGACGCAGTCGCTCAAACGGAAGTGATCATCTCACAATCCGAACCCTCGTCACTATTAGCCTCGATGTGACTTCTCTGCTTCCGGTGCAACAGATCACGGCTTCGTATTGGTTTCGGATCCAGAGGCACCGCTTCTACGCAGATGTCCTGTAAAAAAAATGCATAACAACAAGAGTAAGTGAGAAGTAGGTGTTGGTTCATCAGTGGAGCGTATAGTTTTGGAACGTATAGTTTTGGCACATCATATGGAACAGAGAGGAACGTATAGTTTTGGTACATCATATAGAGGATGATCCACCGAGTGTCTTTTGATATCAATGTTGTCCTAGAATGTGATAAAGATGCATGTTCGTTTGATTCGGTGCTAAAAATATGCGGAACCTAAACGTCTTCATATCTTCACGGCATCATTCATCACGAACTTATTAGGGGAAGTGTGGTTTTCTAGATAGTCTAGAGACATTATAGCATGACAATGGCAGTGAGGAAATGGAGACGAGCTGATAGTTGTAGTATGCGAGAGCAAGCAATCACGTGACCAAGTATAGTGATAATATTGAAAGGAAACACAAATCTGTATTAATTAAACAGCACTGTATTATAGTATTGGGCTAAGAATCTTCGCTAAGAAGTATGTATTAAGTTCGTTATTGTTCACAGTTTATATGGTCACACTAAAACTATATATTGCAATGTTACGCCGCTGACACATTTCTCTCTTCAAACATTGGAACATAATTTTGATAGTGGGATGGAAATCTATACTGTCCAAGATCTGGAGAAATAGCTGTATTGTGCTAATAATACCAGCTTAGGTTTGCACCGTATTTGTTATTACCATTAAGGTAATTGGAAGCTACGCGACAGATCATGATGATTCCAAATATAATATACTCTAGATAGTAACCTTTCAATATCATATTATGCATTCTGTCAGCGTGGCATACTCTTGAAGATGTTCACGCTTACACGGGTCTAATATCGTGGTATTAAGTATATAGATCGGGTACAATGTTGATAAGGTGCTACATACTGCTATCCCCGCCTGCTGTTATAAGTCTTAATGTAATAGCCCAAATACCACATACTTAGTCGTGATTACGAAACGTTCTGTTAGTTAATACAAGCGCATGTCATAAATCTGCAGATTGCTTCCATTCAAGTGAACTCTATTCTGACCAAATGATCCCAATTTGTCCAGTTGTTTCTGTCAACTGATGCTAAGCCAAGCTGAACAGAAGGGTCCGTTCTAACAGTAAATCATCCGCCAAGTATAAGATTTATAACCCACACTTCCGAGAGGATTTCATCCCAGATGAAAGTTGTCAGTGGCGAATAAAGATTAAACGAGCTACCAGTACAAAGCCGCGACCGCCGATGGCAGCAGTGGCGGCAGAGCCCCGGTATTTGTACACGGTAAACTCGGAGACTCCTTAAAAGGGGTCGTGTCTTGGAGGCAATTTATCATCCTATCCCGCCATATGCGTATTCAATATTGTCCACATACTCATACAATCCCGTGCGTCGGGGAATTAGAAATCACACCCCACTTCGGGCAAAGAGATCGTTTGAGGAGTGGGGAAGATTATTTCGAGAATGTGTTTGTCATAATGTCAGCGAGTGTCGAGCGGCGCGGAGGCATCAAACCGAACAACGTCTTGGACGAGATGGATTCATCAAGCGAGGCGCCCAGTCGATTTCCTAGCAGATATTTCGTTTACTTTAGAGCATGCTTCCACCAGCTAGGGTCTGATGACTGACACGTTACTGCGGCAGTACCGTTGATACAGATTTATTTGACATTGGCAATGGTGCAGAACTGTCATAAACTTGCCCATCTACTTTATTTGTCCGATTCCTCCTCTAATTTAATGCAATCGATGCCCTGAACGTGGCAAAGATTTCGACCCCTGTCGGAAAAATGTTCCCAGTGCCCAATTGCATTAATACAAATTCCCTCCGCGATATTAGAAGCTAAATAATTAAACTGACTCCATCAGACATTATATTCATGGGCAATATGGAATAATAAATAGCTACAAGTTGCGATGTCGGACGATAAGCCCAGACATGAGAAACGGTTTCTTCCTTATCATTGTGTTATTGCAGCAAACTTTGTAATTGCTTTCATAATTCAGAGGCCCGTTAGCCATTTGCTCGGCCTCTGAGATGATGTATGATTCCTTGCCTTTATTTAGACAACATTAACAAGGTGCCGCAGTAAGTAATGTACGTTAGTGAGATATAGAGGGAGAATCCATCACGTCCGCGCTGCTCAGCCCTTTCATATGGCGGAATTAGGTGACGAATAATATCATGCCAATGTCAGCACTGTCATAAACGCGACATTGTCGGTTCCGTCCGATTGGGCTAGATCTGATAATATTTGTCCTGCCTCTTTTTCTCCCCAATACATTCCACTTTTGTTCCAATGCACGGAATTTATGACGAGACGCACCACGATTTTCTAATGAAATAAATTACCGAGAAAGCATTTCCATTTTCAATGTTCACGTCAAATGGAAAACGTCAAATGTAGAACGTTATAACTGTGAAGTATGTGTGGAAGTTATAAGTATGTTTACAGTATGCGATGCTCTGGTTCACTTGCCGTGGTATGACACATCCAATCAAGATAGTAAATAATTCTGAAACTTATACGAGCCATACACGTCCATTACGTGGTAGAAATGCCTGGATTATATTTGCCGCATATTGATTTAGATGCTAGACTTTTCTATTAAACCTTCACGCCTGACACTGTTATCCCTCTTTGCCTTAAGTATCAGACATTAAACCCTCCCCAGATTACATTTGTATATTTTCAATGTATTTCATTTAATTCCAAAGCCTGTCCCAGCGCATGGACCCTTTACTCTGAATAATGTGTCTAGTATGTAAATATGCTGTTATGTTTATGACGTTATGGCGTGATTCCCGAATGCACCAAACACGTTAAGCTCGGTCCGGCTTTTTTAATACAACTGGCTCAGAACGGAATTAGCTCTCATAACTTTAGGGACCTCAAATGTGTTCATAAACATATCCGTATGAATGCATTACCTTTCTTACTAGTTTGTCCAAACACGGATATATTCAGAACTATTTTATTTTACTATATAGTTGTGATTGTAGAATTATACCAAATAGATTATTTGTATGACTCGTTCGAATGAAGAAAAGAGTTAAGATGTCCATGAGTTTCAGACTTGTCAATGTGTGCCAAGAATGATACAAGAGTTTCTCAGCCAAGCCAATCCCGTAGATAGAGAGGAAGAAGAGAGGGAGAGAAGGGAAGAGAGAGAGAGAGAGAGAGAGAGAGGGGGATGGAGGGAGAGAGAGAGGGAGGAGGGAGGGGGAGAGAGAGAGAGGACAAAAGAGAGAGGGGAGGGAGAGAGAGAATAGCGATGGTGGGTTAGAGGGGACGAACGAGAGACAGTATATAGAGAAACAGAAAAATAGAGGTAGAACGCGAAATAAATGAAAATTATAGGGAAAGACACAGAGAAAGAGAGGCGAGAGAGAGAGAGAGAGAGACAGAGAGAGAGAGAGAGAGAGAGAGAGAGAGTGAGAGAGAGAGAGAGAGAGAGAGAGAGAGAGAGAGAGAGAGAGAGA
>JAUTBV010115322.1:0-13741 GCA_032361325.1 Lepetodrilus fucensis
ACGAGTTATACCACTGTCGGTATGATCCTTAAACTACGGTTTAACTAAACTACGTCTGTGCATACGGACCCAGGTGTATGTTTCTTATTCCTTGTTATATACCTGATAGTGCTCGAGTTTACGTGGGTTAGATATATGGCTGTAATATAAATATATACATGTAATATAGTCGAGTGCTAGGGGCTGCTCCTTTCTACCTGTTCTTTCTGTCCAACGCATGCGCAGTTATCAAGGATCAACACCGCACCGTGTAACTGCGCATGCGTCGGATAGAAAATACAGACAGAACAGCTGGAAAGGAGCAGTCCCCTTGTATCTATATTATATTTACATTACATACTCGTACTTAATGAAACCAACCTCTCAATCAAGTCATTGACATGTATAAAGGAGATGTAATATATTTATTTTTGGAATTGGTATCTGTTTAACAGTTATACATGTGTACAATATACAGTGCGCTCTGCCAATACCGCACATTACATGTTGGGACTAAGATAATATATGACGAGTTTAACAGAGTGTCAGTTTATCAAGAGATCAGTTGGACTATGCTCAGCGACAGTTCAATATTTTGCGCTGTAAATGTTAGTCTGTTCTCGTGAAGAATAGTCCGTGAACAATCATATATTATATATATTATATACATTCACATTTAATTGTTCATCACTACATGTGTTTTAATATTGTGTTACATTTGTATTTTAATTGTACAATATATTATTATACAAGTAGTGATTCATGGTTTAGGGGCAATCTTTCTTATTAGTGATAGCGATGTTTTATAAATAATAATAATAATAATAATAATAATAATAATAATATTATTATTATTATTATTATTATTATTATTATTATTATTATTATCGTCCACGTGTATACATTGGCAGTGGATGAAGAACACCCCAGGATCATCTCGGGTGAAGCAACACCAGACAGCGGTTCTAGTTCCAAAGAAGGACAAAATGGCGTCAAATTGAAACAAAATGTTGGCCTCGTAGGAGGCATTTCCTTCGTTGTTGGAACTGTAATCGGTAAGAATATTATTTATTACTTTCTCTTATGAACTGTATTAAAATACGACTAACATTATTTACTAATCAGTCTATATCCAACACCATTGGTGATAGATCTATACATTACGATAGTATTTTTTGTATTTTTATTTGAGAGTATTTATAGTGTATGTGATCGATTTCGATACCTAAACAATAAATAAACCTTGAGGGGTTAGTTTCCCCAAGAGTTTTCCTAAAACAACAACAAACATATTCAAATATACATAGGCTACACAACGTAGCCCTATATCGGTACAGTGCTATTTATATATTTCGACGAGACTCAGTCTGGATGGATGTGGAAATTAGCACACGTATTGCTCATGTTCGGGTATTAATTAATACGTTTTAAATGTACATGTTCTATGTATTTCTCCTCAGGGTCTGGGATATTTATAACGCCGCAGGGTGTCCTACAGTACACTGGATCAGTGGGTCTATGTATAGTTCTGTGGGCACTGGGCGGGGTCTTCTCCATGTTTGGTAAGTATTATAATTATTCATTGTAAATTAAAAAATTTAAATTAGTAAATGTAAATTAGTAATTCGTAATTTTCATAATGTACCCTTGCTAATAATCGTTGTCACAATTTAATACCACTCGAGTTTCAAGTATATTACGTATATCAAGTATATTTGTGAAAGAGTTAATTGGGTGGTAAATATATGTATCCGTATACTTGAATTGTTATGTTTAAAGTACTGTACTTCTGGGCCGGTATTCATAAAAGGGCTTTAAGTGTCGGTTTTCGCTATATATTGATCATCAAAAACTGATTTAAGCCATTTTATAAATACCGGCCCAGATATACTGGGTAGTGTATGTTTCCAAATTACCAATTCTTGTAATCATTTTAGGTTTCATTGGAAAACCCAGGAGCCAATCATTACTTGTACGAAATTAGTACCCACCGATGGTTCGCAATGTGATATCAACCCTTAATTTATTTACGAAAGAAAAACAATTCTAAGACTGCGGCCGTTTGCCTTCTTTGAACAATAAAACAAATATACTTTAGGGGTGACAACCATTTTAGCAAGCGTACATACAATCACATTTCAATGAGATACTTCATGTGTGTGTATGTGTGCGCGCGCGCGGGCGTGCGTGTCTATGTGCGTAGATATGCACATTATGTGCATTCCTCCAGTTCCTTCACAAACACCAGTGAATACAATGCATATAATTGGTTTGTAAATACAAAAACAAATAATGAGAATCCTTTATGACCAAGATGTACCATTAGAGTATAAACAAATGTGATCTTTTAATTATTCTTCTATAAAATGAACACGACCTTCTTATAAAGAACATTTTACTGCAGTATTTATATATTCTAAGACAGCTAAAATAAAATAATGTTTATTAGCAATGTCACTATGGCCATCAGGCTGAAACTTGCCATGTATACTGCTATCTTTAGGTGCTCTGACCTACACCGAGTTAGCTTCCGTTGTCCGGAAGTCAGGGGGACAGTATTCATACCTGAACGAAGCTCTGGGACCTATCCCAGCATTCATGATGGCATGGACACGGGAAGTAGCCATGAGTCCATCCTCTACAGCGGTTGTGTCCCTTACATTTGCTGAGTATTTCGAATCCATTTTCATCCATTGCGGATCTCCAGAACTGCCAAAGAAATTAATTGCAATTATTGTTATCCGTGAGTATAATATTAATTAACTTAGACTTCTCACCATTCTAAGATGGTCTCATTGAGAAACATACTAAATTAATTGTACATGTGCACCAAGTATAATTTCATCATATTCTTTCACTCATTGACAACATATATTTTATATATGCAGTGTATACATGTATATAGATATGCGACGACGAATGCTTGTTTATTTAAACAATTATTATTATTATTTTATTTAATTTTTGTCTCGGCATACCATCCTCTGACTATCTCATATGTAATCATTTTCATTTCAGTAACCTTGTCCATCATCAATTGTTTAAGTCCAAAGCTAGCGGCGCATGTCCAGGTTTTCTTCACTGGAGCTAAACTGCTGTCGCTATGCATCATTATTACTGGTGGATTTGTGTGGATGGGCAATGGTATGTTGTGTGGATGGGCATTGACATGTTGTGTGGATGGCCAATGGTATGTTGAGTGGATGGGCAATGGTATGTTTTGTGGATGGGCAATGGAATGTTGTGTGGATGGACAATGATTTGTTGTGTGGATGCAATGGTATTTTTTGTGGATGGGCAATGGAATGTTGTGTGGATGGGCCATGATATATTGTGTGGAAGGGCAATGGTATGTTGTGTGGATGGTATGTTGTCCGGTTGGACGATGGAATGTTGTGTGAATGGGCAATGATATGGTGGATGGATAATAAGTGGTATGTTGTTTATATGGTAAATGGTATGATATGAGGATGGTAAATGATATGTTATGTGGATGGACAATGGTATGATATTCGGATGGTAAATGATATGTTGTGTGGATGGGCAATGGTTTATTGTGCGGATGGGCAATGACATGTTTTGCTATGTGACTAATCAATGGTTATATATTATTTTTCGTCAGGTTCGACCTCAGAACTCTTGACTGGGTTTCAGGGTACCACTGATTCTCCGGGGTATGTGGCAATAGCCCTCTACTTCGTCATGTTCTCTTACGGAGGATGGTGAGTGTCAAACCTATACAGTAGCCTAAAACAGCATGACGTTGATTTGCGGCGAAACAGTGACACAAATTGTGAGATTATGGAGTACTATAGTATCTTATAGAGCATACTGTTTTATAATGTAACGCTTTGAAGCCAATGTGTACTGGATAGATCTAGAGAATAGTCATGATTGTAACCTAAAATGTAACTTAAGTTGTATGAGTAACATAACAAACATCCATTAGCAGTGACATGTTAAGTTATATGTTATTGTGAAGTCGTTATGCACGTTCACTCTACTTTTACACTATAACTGAGTAAAATAGCATTTATATTTTTATTTATTTATTGTCTGTACCGTTAGTTATCAATGGAATTACGGTAATGCACATTGCTACCAAGCATATATTATATTTCTTATTAGGAGTAATGCGAACAATTTGCTGGAAGAAGTTGAGAATCCACGCAGGTTAGTAATGCACACTTACATGCCCTCCTTAAATTACATATCATTTAGATCACTTAATTTAATTTAATTTTAATTTTATTTATTCAATTGGGTTTGAGAGCCGCTTTCAAAATTATTTCACTTATATCGCGGCTTGTCAGTTTATGGCAGGAGTAAACCAGATATCGATAATTACATATCTACTGTTTAAATCAGTCAATACGATACTCAATCTCAGTCACTACGTTTCCAATAAATGTCAAAATGTTTATATAAGACAGGAAACAGGATTTGATGTTCATCAGATTGTACAATACTTGGGTTACTAGCTGGATTAATATAATGATATTTCTTTTTAACTATTTACATAGCATTTTCTTTACTTATTGGTTTCGACCTGCATTTCCTTTCACAGGAATGTCCCACTGTCAAGTATCATCGGGGTCCTAGTGACGACATTTGTGTACATCTTAACAAACGTGTCTTACTTTGCGGTTCTGTCTAAAAGTGACATGATCTACTCAAATGCAGTTGCAGTGGTAAGTATTTAAAGAAGACTCGGTTTTAACCCTCTCCCTGCTGAATTAGGCACATACACTGTACTTTAGGGCATCTCCCGTTGCCTTCAGCAGGGAGAGAGTTAAACGCTAAACTAGTAAACCTTTTTTTATAAATAATTATATGTCAAAGCAAAAATGCTCGAAATGTTCTTAAAAGTTTCTTTGGTTGGTAAATCCATGTTTTCTTTTACATTTCCGATTGATTCCAGGTTATCTATTGGTAATTTAATTAATGAACACCGATATACACTATACATGTGTACAGTAACTGTCTGCTAGGTATATAAACTATTTATCTTAAAAATTAGTTTTACATCATCAGTTATGTTATTAATTTCTTTCTCTTATTCATTGACTAAAAAGAAAATATTGTGACTCCTGATTAATAATTATTTTTCTGACAAGTCGTGGGGAGACAGGGTCCTAGGCACGGCGAGCATGATCATGCCCGTCGCCGTCATGTGTTCAACCTTCGGGGCATTAAATGGAGGCATGTTCAGTTCATCAAGGTAAGTTCTGGCATAACATAACATAATCTTATTCTCATAGCATCACTTTTAGCGGAAACAAAACATAATTATTGTACAATAAAGGTTTGCAAGTTACAAATAAAAGTGTGTGTGTGTGAGAGAGAGAGAGAGATAGAGGGAGAAAGATAGAGAAAGAAAGAGAGAGAGAGAGAGAGGGAGTGGGGGCTGGAACGAGAGAGAGAACATAAAGAAGAGTGGAAGGAAATTGTAACTTGTGACAGAATCAGCACTTTAAGTAACATTATACGTGTACCCTAATTTGAAACCATTTTAGCCGTTTCAGCCGTTTCAATGCTGGAGGCAACCGGAAATGTTATAAATGGTCACTATGATACACAAGGTAGTGATCTGCTTTAAACCGATGGATTAATGATGTTGCTTTTCTGACTGGTGACACGGACACATTTCACTGTTTCCGTAGGATCACATTCGCAGCAGCTCGAGATGGAAACTTCCCGGAATTCCTGTCCTATATTCATGTTCGCCATTGTTCTCCGATTCCATCTATATTGTTTCATGTAAGTATTACTTATTTGTTTTTCAATTGGGGTTTAGATCCGTTTTCAAGATTCTTTCACAAATCACGACTTGTCAGCTTTGGGTAGGAAGAGGAACCCCACACTATCTGTGAAACAGGACCACTGCCAATCCTGAGATTCTAACCCGAGTTGCTGGATTGAGAGTCCAACGCTCAACCGACTGAGCCAAAGGGGTAACGCTTCTGGCCGAGACCAGTAGGAGCATCTTATATCTAACCCGGCTACATTCTCCCGCTCCACATGGTGACTCGTCTTCGAGTTACTAATTCAGTCACATCTGAGACACCTTTCACGACGGTGTCCTAACTAGATAGGAACTCCTAACCCGAGTTATCACCTCCTAACGTGTTTCACGACCATGTCACAAGTCATATCCCTTCTTAAATCGGCATCTAACTTAGGAGGTGATAAACTGGGACATAACTGTAGGAGCTCCTAACTTTAGGAGGCCGTTGTGAAACGGGGTACCGGTATATTGTTATTACTAACAGTGATAGCAACATATTATTCTGGACAACAGAAATGAATTCGTCTATATATTTTAATTACACAATGATAGCAAAATATTCATATGAATTTCCATTTTACTGCATTTGGATGAAGAGTCGTGACCAAGGTTAGATCAACATCTGTGGTTTTAACTCTCTCACTGCTGGAGGCAACATGAGATGCCACAAAGAGCACAGTCTGTTTCTAATCCAGCAGGGAGTTGGTTAGGCCTGCGTATTATTTTAAAATTGGGGTTTAGTCGCTTGCAAGATTCTTTCACTTACATCACGACATGTCAGTTTAGGGCAGTAGGAAACCTACAACATACGTACAGCGTTACGTAAAATAACCTAATACATGGCAAGAATTTTAACCAACATGAAATGTATCAAAAGTTCAGACACTTACTTTGTTGAAACCATCTTCTATACCCCAGATGAACAACGGATATAGAAGAAAAACGAATCCCCCTGCGATTAAAAATCCTATGCTATACAGCATTCCGAAGTGCTCTATTGGAAATCTGAAAGGTCAATGAACGTATAACATTATAACATTGCTAATATAAAGACTTATTTTATGGCTAACGTGGTGAGGTTTATGATGGCACATGCGAACTGTATATAGAAACTAACTATAATTCTTCAATGGTGATCACAGAAGGTATGATTTGAAGATTGTGAAGATGATATATGAAGAAACTAGTTGAAATTACATAAGTACATTCAGCAGCATGGGTATTGGGCATAGGTATAATTCGATCAGCCAATGCCAAGAATATGGATGCTACAAATTCAATCGCATCATTTATTATTACGTACACTCAAAAGTCGAAATGTCAGCGATGCAACACGTGTGGGGAGTGAGCGAAAGAGAGAGAGAGAGAGAGAGAGAGACAGGGAGAGAGAGAGCGAGAGAGAGAGAGAGCGAGAGAGAGAGAGAGAAAGATAGAGAACATCAACACAGAAATGGTTTTCGAAACGGATACACCATCAATCAAATACCAATATTAAATGTATCATATTTCTCTATCCACCAAACTATGTACAGCTGAAATCCAATAATCGATCACCATTTGACGATTTATAGGTAGGCCTACTAAGATTCCACAGGTCTACTCACACGGTGTAGAGGTACCCAGAGGCAGTTGCATACAGACACGCCCTGAAGACCATCACCACCAGGAATGTGATGTAGAGAACCCATTCCTGACGAAACAACATCAACACGGACAACAGGACAGCGGTCAATGACGTCATGGCCTGTAGCACCACTGATGCCTTTATCTGACCTCGAAGTGGAGACGCTTCATCTGGACGAAAATATACGTAAAACATCGATCATCTTAAACTTTATCCTCGAAATAGATACCATTATGCCTACTCACCATCCATCATGTTAAGCAAACTATAATGGTCAATGTTTCGAGAATACAAAGGTTTCAACTAAACTGGAGAAATTCCATTCCAAAATCTCTACATTTTGAAGTCGTCAATTTCTATACTATACTATTGTCTTCGTCCATATTTACAATGGACCACACATCTAATATACTTAGATAGATAGTATAATATGTTATTATAGGTATTCAAAGTCCTGTGATATAATGAACAAAACAGAACACAACCATTCGGTCTAATGTATAGTACAAACAGTGGCAGTGCACGTAACATTATAATATACACTTAATATACTGGCATGTATAGAGGAACAGGTACTGTATGTTATATGATAGTATGTTAATTAGAACTTCTTTCAAGATTATTTCGCTTATACCGGTATTACGGCTTATCAGTTTTAGGGTAGGAGGAAACTCGTAACAACCGTAGCGCTGACTGTTGCAGTAAACATTCGAGCACCGGCAGGTACTGATCATGATATAGGTTATAAACCACTAAATTATTTGAATTTGCCGCCAGACGGAAGCTTCGTAAGTCAGTACAGCATAGATGGGAGTTCTGGCCCTGGATTAGTTGTAAATGGTATTTTCCACTGTATTTGACAAGTGTAGTCCCCAGCTGATTAAAAACATCATGTAAACTACATGAGAACCTAATTTGTTATTTGTGTGTGGTCTCTAAGATAGTTGAAGTTTACACAATGTATTCATTCCGAACATACGGTGACGTCATGCCTATTCATGTGAAAAGTAAACAAGCAATTTGACAGGTGTGTATTCTTAGATTTCTACATTGCTGGGGAACTGAACTTTGCAATGTAATGTGGGTTGTTTTGTGGTATTTGAATCACTGAATCAGTAGTTATGCATACATACGTTAACACTGTCGTCTATGGGATTTTAATTGGTGGTTTATAACCTATACCATTATATTTCTCTCTTTTCACTGCAATGTAAGAAAAAGGAAAGGCATATTTTACCTCTTAATATTCTTTTCATTTCATCGTACATCAGCCCGGCCGCCCACGCTACCACTATTGCTGGTAGAAGCGAGTACATGTGGACGTTTGTGTAGTAGCTCACTGAAATATACGAACACAAATGTCTAACATGTTACATTGCAATGGTCTAATAATACCAAACCAACCGGAAGCATGCCTGCTACCAGTATCATCAATGCTTACTTTTAATTGACGTCCAGTATATACATGTAGATCATGTATAACGATGAGTTAAACTTGTAGTCACCTTAATGAAATAAGGGTGGTCCAAACACATCTCCCTGGCATGTGCTTATTGTTAATTGACGTACAGTATATATATGTAGATCGTGTATAACAATGCGTTAAACTTGTAGTCATGTTAATGAAATATGCGTGGTCCAAACACAGTTCCCTGGCATATCCCACCTTTGGCAGTATCCCCATTGAGTACATGGTTGAGCCAAGGATTGAGCGAGGACACGAAGTAGTTAAAATGAAGGATGAGAAGACACAGCCAGAATATATGAAGGAGATATAGAGGTGACAGCATGGAGTGCTTGATGCTGATCTTCGTATTCGACTCCTTGGCTGTGAGCTCTTTGTCAGGAGCACTATCTGCAAATAGGTATAGAGTAAGGTGGAAGGTGTGTATGTGTGTGTGCTTGCGCGTGTGTGTGCGTATGTGTGTGTGTGTGTGTGTGTGTGTTACTTACTAAATATTGTCTAATGTCAATGAATACTTTTTAGAAAAGCTAGTGTTGAAAACAATGCGGTCACATTGCTCAATGGGTCAAATGCATAGTGCTTAATTAAAAACACTATTTTTTCATGACACATTAGTTGAATCATTAATTATCCTTAATGATAAGGCATACGCATGCAATCTATCAGCATGGTGCTTAACTAAAACATATTTTCTTCATGCAGCATTGGTTCAATACATAACGATCCTTGATGATAAGGCATATATGCAAGCAATCTATCAGCATGGTGCTTAACTAAAAAACATTTGTCCATGACACATTGCGTGAATAATAATAATAATTAATAATAATAATAATAATAATAATCTATGTTAGGATTATTTTACATAGAGCCCCTGCTTTTTTCAATTTATACTTTATACAGGAGTTTAATTTTGAGCCTAGTTTGCTGTAATAAGTTTTTGTGAAAACGGACGCAAACCCCAGTAGATTCTGGTTATGTACCAATTCCAGCATGGGAAATGGCGCTTTAGCAGTGTTTTAAACATTTCCACTATATAATTTTCATTGTTAGTGCTTTGGTTTCTACGTCACAAATCTAATTAGCATATACCCACATGCCTCTCTGAACTTGTCAGATTTAAACCGGGTCACTATTGTCTCTATTAAAAATAATCCTACTATAACAATAATAATACTATTACTACTAATAATAATATTATATAACAATACCAATACCAATAACCATAACAATAACAATAACAATACTACTACTACTACTAATTCTTTTTTATAATTCAATTTTAAAAAAATATTTAAAAAATAATAATAAGTACCATTAGTGTCCAGCTTCGTGCTGTTCTTCGTCATGAACCATCTTGGATACACAATAAAAGTACTGGCCAAGACTGTTAGATTCAGACCTGCTAATATCAAGAAACAATCCTGGCGACGAATACCACTGTCAAAGGCTAGCTGTGAAACCATGTAACAGATAGCTCGTTAGTAGAAGAATATTCGACACAATGACATTTTATATTACTGACAACAGTCTATGGGCACATTTGGATTTTTTTTAAGTCCTGGAAAATTTGAGTAACAGTTGACAAACACACTTTTCTAAAATAATTTGATACACTGAATCAATTTCCGTTGTTTGCCAAGCTGAATGTTTTGCTTTTAAACCGTAAAAACAAAATGGCCGTCAAAATCATGGAAATACCATCCAATACATATAATAAGTAAAGTTGGCAAACACATTTTTTTTCTAATGTAATTTGATGCAAAATATCAATTCATGGTATTTGCCAAGCTGAGATTATTGTTTTGTAAACAATAAAAGTTGAATGAAAAACAATATGGCCGCCAAAATAGTGGAGAAAAAAACATGTCTGTAAAACATGGTATTTCCACTATTTATGGTGGCCATTTTGTTTTTAAACAACTCATTTGCATAGTTCTAAAACGAGTCTCAGCATGGCAAACATCAGCAATTGGGTATTTTCATATTAAGAAAAATGTTTCTGCCTACTTGTCCTCATAAAACTAGCACGATTAATTGATATTTTGCATACAATTACATTAGAAAAATGTGTTTGTCAACTTTATGTATATGGTATTTCCATGATTTGGGCGGCCATTTTGTTTTTATTGCAAAAACATCAGCTTGACAAACACCGGAAATGGAAGCCGCCTTTAGACCCTAGGTAGATTAGGTGTCTGATCTTATCGCTTTTCCTTACGCCTACATTTCAAAATTTCCGATGATAAAACTTGGGTACTAAAAGATGTCAAATATCATTGTCGATGCAGGGAAATCGCATTTTATCATAACAACATTTCGATTTTTCCGGGCGCATACCACCTAACTAGTTCTGTATCAATACAATGCCCCGTTTACTATTTTACTATTTGTGTGCCCATAATAAATAGTAAAATAGTAAACGGAGCATTTTCTAGCTACAGAACTGCAGCTAACGACCTGACTAGACCACAATAATGTGGGTTTCATCTCTATATATAGATACCAAGAAATTGCACTTTGTTATGCCTACATTTCGAAATTTTAGATCACTTTACCCTACTCATAGGCAAAGTATATCAATAATTATTAATGTTGTAAAACTCTACACTTACTTTAACAATACAGCTGTACTAGCAAATATTCGATGAATCGTATTAAATCGGTTGGTCCAATTCATAAACAGGCATTTCATTGATTAATAAAAACTATGATATATAGGCCTACATAAACCCAGACCACACTAGGTAACAGTGTGGGTTATATCTCTACAGATAACAGGAAATTGCATTTTGTCATGCCCAGACCACACTAGATAACATTGTTTGTTTTGGTATGGCTACATTATAAAAGATTCTGCAGCATGCCATCAAAACACCACTGGATAACATGTGCGAAAAATGTCAAGTTTTGTTCTGTTCCGTATTTTATTATACTATTTCAACATTTCCGGTGCTTAAACTTAGGTGTTAGAATATGTCAATAGCTTTACCGATGGCAGGAAATCGCATTATATAATACCGACATTTCGAAATTTCAAGGAGACAACAGTACATAATAGTGTTCATTTCTGGGCTTATACCAGGAAATCATACTTTGTTATGCCTACATTTCAATATTTTCCCACTAGGTTTCATTTAATTGTGCGTAGCCTATATTAAAAAAGATTGTGGCATAACCAATCCCATTTTGCTTCCGACGGGCCTGATGACAGATGTTTCTATGATAACCGTTGTGTTTTCAAATTAAATGCTGAATAGTTTGAAAGAACACAATGCACTCTTACAATTCTAGTTTTATATTATTCCACTTTAATGTATTCCATCAGTTCAATTATTAATTTTAGAAATAATATATTTTCAATTATTATCAGTTGTTTGTTATGGGTGAACATATTTCTGCTAGTGAAATCCTAATTTATCATAAAACATCAAATTGAGACTTTCTTATAGGGTTATATATGCTGTATGTTTTTTTAAAGGCATAATATCACAGCTATTTATGGTTGTTTTGGACTAGTTCTTAGCTACAACTGCAAAATGCATTCACTTGACATACATAATATCATGTTTGTACTTCCAAAAACATTTCCACCGCTGTTTGGTAGACAAATATATTGTGCAACCCCCTGTAGTGTACTGATAGACAACCTGAATATGGTCGTATTGTTATTTGCTTCAGTATGTCAATGCAAGGGGACATAACTCAGTGGTACGACTTAAACATACAATACGCACGTTTTCTCGCAATTCCTTCATAGTTCAGTTGATGCATCAAAGACAAGATAAATAACGGAGCGTTCCCTATATTCATATAAAACATTAATAGTTGTATAACTATTGAGTACTGGGTACTAAGTACATCAGTAAATAACAACTTTTGGGTGGATTAATCAAGCGCAATTAGTCTCAGATCGAAATTCGTGTGTCCATTATACAGGCCTATTAACTCTGATAGTATGACTTTAACATGTATACATGTGAGTAATACAACAACAACAAAAAGCAACGTCTTCTGTAAAAAGCCCAGTAGTAGCCTAAATGTTATCAAATCAACCAACAGCAGTCAAAGTTTAAGGAGATGTTATATATCTGTGATTGACATTCCTAAATGTGAGTAATAAAACAAATCTGTCTTCTGTAGACATGCTAAGGAAGTGTTATCAAATCACGGTTCTTTGCAATACACGGAGGGCGTCCGCCATAGGCAATTATGATTCTCATCAGAAATGCTGTTGAAGACTATTGCCAAGTCAACACCTTCTAACACAGCTGGCTTACACGTGGAGACTAATAATGTTTACAAATATGCAGCGTCTGTGTGATTAGAACTGCTAGAAAGGGTGATAGAAGCGATGCTAGTTCCGTATGTGTGTAGCCTCCAGACAGCTGTTTTACAAACATACATGTGTACACTGTACCTGTATATGTGCATGCGCGTGTTTGTGTGTGTGTATGTGTGCATGAATGAGAGAGAGAACAAAGTGGGAGAGCGATAGAGTGTATTATATATGTGTATGTATGTGTGCATGAGAGAGAGTGAGAGAGAGAACAAAGTGGGAGAGCGATAGAGTTGTGTGTGCATGAGAGAGAGAGTGAGAGAGAGAACAAAGTGGGAGAGCGATAGAGAGAGAGTGTGTCTGTGTGTGTGTGTTTATGTCTGTGTGTGAGTTTGTGTGTGTGTCTGTGAGAGAGAGAGAGAGAGAGAGAGTGTGTGTGTGTGTGTGTGTGTGTGTGTGTTCGTGTTTGTGAGGTAGAGAGAGGTAGAACGTCAGATATACTAACTGGCGAACTAATGTGTTTTTGTTTAAACATTATATTGACCAAAGATGTCATGGGATTTGGTAAAAGCAATACACCTTACCAGCTTCCGAGACCAGTGTGTG
>JAUTBV010115333.1:0-13739 GCA_032361325.1 Lepetodrilus fucensis
AAATTATGCATAATCAACACTGTTGATTATGTTATCGTTAATACACGGTAGTAATCCACCACATATGTTGAATAATATTCTATATTTTATGTTTGAGTATGGAACAATGTTTTGACCAAACCATACTAAAAAGCATCAAGCAATTTCATACTGGATATTATTCCTAACCGTTATTTCACGAGTCCCAGTTTAAAGTTGAGAACGAAAACATGATTCGAGCATAAAATCATATTCACAGGAAGTATATTTCAACCTGGTTGCCAGGTATGGTATGTCGTCTCTGCTGAATTTGTATTTGTCGAGTGAGCTACGGACATATTTGATCTATTTATCTATCTATGTTGTAAAATATTACCCACAAATACTAAAGAAATTTAATTTCTGGTACAGTATTAACCATGGTTAAATATATTGCAACACAAATATAATATTGTGATGTGTTCATATTGGACATGTGGTAAAAAGAAACAGGGTGTCGTTTCACGGAGCTACTACTATACATAGCATCTACTACAAGACCATTACCATTTTCATACGAGAGCTTCGAGGAACGATACCTTCGCCTGCATTTGACAAAAGGGTCGTACTGTACTCCTAGCCTAAATTAGGGTACCAGTACAACACTTTATTGAAACGCAGGTGAGATCTTGGTTTGTTATGGATAGTGGAAAATTTAGCTTTCAAAGATGGTTGATTTTCTTGTGCGTTTTGAAATGCAGGCCAGTAGCAAAACATTACAAGGTCGCATTCACCAGAATGACTAGTGTTTCGAGAGTTGTAAGTAATATGGCTTCAGGAAGTTACAATTCTCGTTGAGCTAAGATTGTTCAGTGGAGCGGAACCCTGGTACTTGTGTTACAAAACATTTTTGAGTACGATGTCATGCTCAACTTGGGTTTTGCATTCAAATCCCAGCGCAATATTTGAGTTTTGCTTGCTATTGTATTAATAAATGTTTTGTAACCTCAGACCGAGAACGTCTTGGGAGCCAATAGTTGACCTGGTTATTATTTTCTGGCAGAATTGCAGTGTTCCTCATTCATAACAGTGTTTTAGTATTAATTAATACAGTAATACAAAATGTCAATGATTTTTAAAAGTATATTCTGCATTGTATCTACCACATAGTAAGTATCATGAAGGTTGTGGACTGACTCCATAGTCTTATGCAATCTCAGATTTAACTTATCTTGACTTGTCATACCATCTTCATGAAAACTTCCGTTTCATTATCACATGATAGGCTAATTCATTTACCATTTAACCCACATTTAATGTTTTTTAAGTATGATGTTGTTTTCAGTACACAAGATGACTTCACTGAAACCGGGTACGATTACTGAACCATGGTCTCATCACTGAAACATGGTCTCATCAGTAACGTCTTCCAATTTTTTTTTACTTTATTGATAGTCTTAATATAGTGCAAACAGGAATATTCATGAAATTAGGCAATAGTTATTTGGTTAGATGGTTTACTGATTTTTCTAGAACAAATTTTGGTCGGGCGGTCAAAAATAAAAATAAATTTTAATTTGACATTTTGACCAGTCAGTCGGCAAAATGAAACTAAAGCAGTTCATTTGCTCAAGTTGATGCAATATTTCTGCATAAGTATTCCAATACATGTGGGAAAAGTATTTCAGAAACTGTCAAATTCACAATCATGGCTGGCATCTTTATGGAGCGACTAATTTTTAAAGTTTTCAGGCGATAATGATGGCGAAAATCACTGTTGACTTTGATTATCCGTTCTGTGAATAATGTGAATAGCTTCTAAAATAGTAATACCTTAGTAATACCTTAGTAACATCACTAGGTGTTGATCCATGCCTAAATTGACGACAAAAAATCAGTTACCATGGTAATCAGAAAAGCCCAATTTGGATATGTAATATTTCTGTTGCATTTCAGCTTGTCTGACATGGATACAATTACAAAAAAATACCAATAATTTACAAATAATAAACATAATTTCACTGAAAGTTGCTATTGTTGACAAGGAACATATTTGTATTCATACATTTATTCTGTTTTCATACATCGCATCACTAGCTCGAATCCAATGCAATTATAAATTACTCTTGTTGATTAACTAAGCTAGCTTGTAATCAGCTTCAAACAAATTATTACAACACTCTTCAGAACATGTATTAAATTACTGTGTTCTTAATTTTACCCATGGTTAGCTTATGTTCAGTCGTCGGAGAAAGTTCAAGACAAATTCAAGACAAATTCTAGATATACCTATGATTTTGAATAATCAACATTAATCTAATGGATAAGCCCTGCATTATAGATGGAAATGATAATGATCTTGTGTTCTTGTAGACGTAATAAATTAATCCATTTAGGCCTATACATCACGGCTGTAGAGTGGTTTAACCTAAAACAGACAGGTGCGATCTACCATCACCGAATTCTAAAAAATATGTAAATTATCGAAATATGTTCATAATAACTTAAAATCTTTGCAACATGTATCAAATTTTTTCATTTTATCGGCACGACAGCTTTCCATTTGCAACTCACAGACTCCTACACCACTTCTCACAAATACACCCAGAATATATTAGTTATTGTAAAAGAGGCATTTAAAAATAATATTCACTTTAACCCTCTTCATGCTGAAGGCAACCAGATGCCCTAAGAGCATTTCCTGTCACTAATCCAGCAGGGAGAGGCTTAAACCAAATTAAGACAAAAATTTAATTAGTAACACAAGCCTGGACAGCTAGTTATAACCATTCTATGCTTTCACTATACCACAGGGGAAAGTATGACAATTCCACAAATCAGCATTCTATCGAGGGTTTCTCTGTACAAAGTATTAGTTACCTCACATTCACTTATCTACCTCTGGTGTTGTTCTTTCTGAATTACAAGACGATGGATTGTATACAATGTCGCTAGCCGGCACCCAATTTTACAGATTTAAAGAATAAATATTGTTATTGCCTTGCAAGATAGACCCTTCATTTTCCCACATGCAACTTTAAACATGAGAATTCCTGCGTAATGTCACATGTTTGACAGGCTTGATTTTTACGAGTGAAAGTGGCAAGAGTTATACTTGAATCATGACAAATTTTACAATTGTCATCGAATAACAACCCATTTAGACATAGATCCTACACATTCCATTTGCTGCAGTAACTATTGACTGTGATAAGATTGGCTGCTGAGAGATAATACCAGTGTGAAAACTAATTTTGTTTAATCTTGGAGGGAAAATTAATTTGCAATGTAACTGGTTGGGATATGGGGTCTAATATAGGAAATACTAATCATTTTCCTTGATTTCATAGTTTTAATGGTGATAATAAATTATATTATCAATGTATTTATAACCCGATTGTTGGGATTATTAATAATATATATATATATATATATATATAGTGATGGTATTATTTGGAGCAACACCGATAGTATTAATCAACCAAAGGTGCTCTATGTAACCGTAAACTTGATTAATTCTATACTACCGTCAGAATTTAAGGGAACGTATAATTAGAATACATTTTTTCGTTCAAAGACAGGCAACTGATAACTACCACTGTTACACAACCCAAAGAGACAGGTGAAAGCCAGTACATTTTCTAGCAAGTATTTGTATATTTCATTACCGGTACAATTACTTTATTTTATATGTCGGAATTTGAAAGTAAAATGGACATAACAATATAGCATCGTTCCCTTAACGGTAGTATAGTTAAATATTTAGTAACGATTTATAATTTACATGCAAATTATTTTTACCTTTTTTTAAAATAGTTTAATTATTGGGCGAATGTTCATAAAATGGCGATTGAAAGTATAGGGAAATGATCTTTCATCAATTTGACATCTGCATAACCATGGGTGCAGAAGAAAAATACATGTTCTATTCCATGCTGCTTCAAATTTTACTATCCAAGTGTGTCATAATTGTATTATAATACCAATATATCGTAGTCCTTGTCAAAGACATTTCATGCACATTTTTCGATATTTTTTAAAATGATTTTTTAAAGTGTAAATTTTTCACACAAAAATGTATTTTACAAAAATGGCATGGACATTTTATGTTTGACAAGGCCTGCTATGCATCATCTTATAGAACCACAATATCGGATAATGCAACCGGGAATGCACTATGCCTAATCCAGGGAAGGGGATAACATTGAAAGCAATAGGGTACCATTATCGTTAGTCGATTGATGAATATATTGGTCAGAGATTTCCCAGAAAGTCTGTTGGACTTTCTTGTTTTGTCATTATTCATCACATGTACACATTTTCTCCCCATTTCACTTCTGGAACGACACCAAATATTATGAACATACGTTCATGTAAACAAAGCATTGTCAATGTGTGTTTATTAGTTTAATCCGTCCATACATTTTACCATCACTTGAAATTTTAATTTGTTTTGTTTGCTTTTCCCAAAAGCCAACATATGGCATATTAAAATACTTTTATTAAACTTGTATTTTTGTGTTATATTTGCGCTTGAATTTGCATAGATTCTCAATCAACAAAATGTGATTTACTATGCAGACACTTCCAAATTGACTCATCACTACACATTTATAGAAATGATACGATAGCTTCCAGGCAAAACATGCACGATCAGTCCCCGATTTCTTTGAAATTTTCCTCATCGATTCGAGGCTGCAACATTACAACTCCTTATTAGAGTAGTCTCCCTTTCAAATCCTTGGGTCAGAGCAAATGAACTCCCGTAGTCCTACATAGACCCTGTTTCCATCCATTTTCTGAATGTTTTCCCGCTGCAATCACACATTGTCCGTTGCCATTCCTGTAAATAGCTGCTTTCAGGCAAATGGTAAAGTCAAGCTTGAGCTTTGGAACGGTAGTCTCATTTGCTCCTCTGTGTAGCTTATTGTGGAAGAACATCCAATAATACCTCCAGACATGAATTTTAAACAAATGACAAACAGCAATTTGGTTTTGATATTTTTTTTCTATTTTTTTCTTCGTGCATCTAGGTACCACCTACATCCTGTCTATATTATAATGAAAGTAAAAGTTTTTTTGTCAACAGTAGAAACAAAGACAGGCTTCCCAGATGAAATACACCATGATGATATACAGCACAAAATGATAATATTAAAGAAGGATTCAACTTGCAGTCAGTTACATGTACTGTAGCACCAAGCTCCCCACAAAAATAAATGAAACGTTGCTTTGAATCAGAACAACACACATAAATAATATAGTCATTTGAGCAGGTACAGTGATTACGCCTACAAGTTTCTCTTCTGAATCGCTTCTTTTCTGAATCCACATCTCAAAGTAACAAAGACATAATCATTAAAACAGACACCTCAAAAAGCAATCGATAATTATATATTTACACAGAGAAAAAATAAAGATAATAATTTGTTTGCAACACCTCAAGAAATATTTTGTAATTAATATAAAATTATACTTTTTTGGGGGGTGGTGGTAAATTCATTTCAACAACTTAATAATTTAGGAGCATTGGGATAGGGGGTGGGGGTGGAGAGAATTGTAAGAGTGAAAGTATATATTCAAACGTCTTATCAAAAGTAAACACAAATTATGATGCTTTCATATGTGAATATAAATATAAAACTTTCCATAAATTCATTAATAAATTACAATTTAAAATATTCGAGATCAGGAAGTAAGAGGGCAATAATGGGGGTAGGTGGGGTGCTATTCTGACAAGTGAAAACTTAACATAAAATCTTAAATAACACTTAAGTATGTAATTTTTCTTGAACATTTTCTGGAAATAGAAAGTACTAAGAGATAGGACATATTTGTTGCTATATTTGGTACCTTTCTACACTGTAATATTCAAGACGGGAGAAGCTTATACAAGATTGTAGTAACTAAGATCACAACCGTAGTAATGCCAGTTTAACAATTTCGACATGTGTATATGAATTTAATTACATGATGGAGTATGATTTTTTATTAAAGACTAGTATTCACGAAAACAAAAAGATAATATTTTGTTGGTCAATTAACTAAATATTAAAATCTAAAACATGTGGATATCATTTCAAATTTTGACGATTCCCGATCTTTCAATACATAATATTCTCATTCTTGCATAAGCTCCTCCTCATTAACAATAACACATTAATATAAATGACTATGAAAATGTCTAGTACAAGCATAGTTCAATATTGTACACAATGACCAGAAAATATAACTGAATATTTCACAACTGTTTCAATAATTCCAAGTCGCGAAATTCACTGAATTCGAGGTCAGGAAAACAAGACAAATGTCATTGATAATTCATAGAAACCATATTATGATAATAATGGACATGTACAAGGTTACAAAAGTTTTAAAACGACCACCTGTTTCCCAGGAAATCTATGTACAGTAAGCCACACCTGTTAATACAATTTATGGAAATGCTATGTACACAAGGGTTAAATATAAAGTCGTTAAAGCCACACATCTGTACACACATCAGAAATTGACAATTTAATCAACTAAAATTTTAAATAATAACGGGTCAACTTTTAACCTTTAAAACCAGAACTCAAAAACAAAGGATTTGTGCTCCACCATTTAAATACTCGAAAACAAATTTTTATTTGATCACAAAAAATAATGACAACATATTGAATTATGTTTATTAAGATCTTGTTCATTTCAAATCCCAACAGTAAAGATTTATTTAACTTGAGTGAAACAATTCCGTAAACATTTTTTCCCCCCTCTTCTTCTTTATTAATTGTTCCTAATTGCTACAAATACTTTACACAAATGTATTAGATGCAATAATTATTCTACATGTACTAGAATATCTTAATATAATTTAGGAAATCATTTAAAAATCATGGCTATAATATGAACAATATTTAATGCTATATATTTGGTGCAATAAAGCTCAGACATACATTTGATTATGGTATTTCGTGTAGGAATTAGCACAGTGAGAATAGTTATTTGGTGACTTGCTTATAGAGGGAGGGAAACCTGTAACAACAATGTAATGACAGGACCCACCATTGGTTGAATTAGGGTTTAGAGCTACTTTCAAGATTCAGTCATGTTTGGTGTAAATGAACCAAGTGAGCTAACCACCCTATACATATACCTTGTATGTCATCTTTCCATTCAATGAGACAGACAAACAAGAACCTATCGGCAATGCACTATTCTAATGTGGAAGTCATGATCGATTCAACAGACAAAAACACATACAAGTCACTACTAATAATAGAAGTTCTGCCCAGTCCTTCTGGTAGAAGCAAGGGAAAGTATTCCTTGAAGCAGGATCATAACTGCCTATTCAGATACCATTTAATCTTAACATTTTCAAAACAAAAGAACACAAATGGTGCAAATTAAAATACATGAACAAAAAAGTTATGAATGAATACCTGTAACCATAAATGCCTCCATTGAAATGAAACATTTTTGCAGGAAATTGCATCCTAAAAGTGAGGGCCCATACTAACTGCTTATCTACCCTGAAGGTAACCCAGGCAACAGTTGCATGGTGACCAATATTTATCATGCCTTGCTAGCCACTTCCAGATTGGCACAATTTCTTCTATTGTAATCTACACCCAATCACAGGTCACCGAATTGAACATGTGCAAATTTCAATTTGGGAAATGTTAGATTCACACACAATGAGTATGACACTACGTTGCAATACTACAAAATAGCTGTGAAATCCTTGTGTTAAAACATAAAGAAAAGTCCTTGCAACTTATGACTGATTTAAGTTTTGTGTTGTGCGGGGCAACAGGTCTAGAGGCCTGTATGTCTTGCTGTAGTTTGTCTATTTACAGTAGCAAATCTACAAAACAAAGCAAAGCACTTATATAATACAAGAATTGGTGAATTTGGAAGTCTTTGGTATAACAGCTAGCAACACGCAATAGATGTTTCTATTTTTTCCCCCCAATTTCTAAAATATTTCGTCCACTATTTTTTAAATATTCATTAATTACCCGACTTTTTACTTTAAAAATATGTCGAAATAAACAATACGGTACTTGATTTTGAAATTTATGCTGGAGAAATCGTGGAAAATATATTTACAGTACTCAATATTTTGACAGGATCAGGAAATTGTATGGCGATTGCGATTTATAGAATTATGTCGCAGAGGGAACCTTTCAACGAAATGCCATGACGAAATTGTATGGAAACAAGATCTAATAAAACTTGCTATTTGCTTAGCAACTGGACACCTTTGGAGTGTTGCTTACTACTGAGACATTTGGGGTGGGGGGGGGGGGGGGAGAGAATAATTTCAATGAACGATATGAAACTGATATTCTCTGATACTGAAACGAGAGGAGGAAAGAAAGAGCATAATATACCATACATATTTTTTTTCTTTCTTTGCATAACTTGTGAGTGGTAGTGCATATAGACATACATGAATACATCGGTCAGGTGAAAGATCACAGTCCATGGAACATTATCAATAACAAAGTTTTGAGTCAAAAAAATATATAGCATCTATTGAACCGGTTGCTATCAGAGATTGAGAAGTCGTCTGGGCAGCCATTTTGTAATATCTCTATTTCTAAATTATGTTTGCCGGAAATATAAACAACATTCACAAAAATATATCACCAACTGGGAGGAATTTTACAACCATATTGATTCAAAATATCATACATTTTTTCTCACCAAAAAAAAAAAAAGGTTCCTGAAAAGAATTTAAACAAAATTAAATCCTAAAAAAAAAAGAAAATAGACCGGAATACTGTCGGATGTTAACATGTAAACTATGCTAAACGATTAGCCATTCTTTCGACAACAGCCGATTTGCATCGATACATTGCGTGGTCGATCTGCAGCCAATATGGATGGACTCTCTGACATACAACTGTGTGAAATACATTGGAACAGGATGAAGATACAGCAAAGTCGTGCCACTCTCTAGCGATGTCACGTGACCTACGTACAATCACGGGGAACATCAGTGATGATACTACAGAGAGTTCTGCCGTATGCGACGACTACACATCTACAATATACTTATATACCATCACCAGATTAATATAGTTATGCTGTAATGTGATACAAACAAAGATACACACACACACTGGGAAAATGGCGCCTTGGTATTACGCTACGTATAATGTTGGTTTCGAGATGATCATGTTCGCTATATAATAAGACCGAGGGGAATACGGATGTGAACAAGACTGGAAGTAGTTTATGTACAGACAAAGCAAAAGCACTAAAAGTAAACGAGGTTTGGATCTTGTAAACAAAGTTTGATTGGAAAACGGGACAAGAAATTCTCATGAACACAACAACAGTACCGGTAAATGCTTATAAAAGAAAGTGTTATATTATATAATAATAATACATCATGCAACTCACTTATTATTTCTGTTGTTTTCTAATTATTTTCAAATATACAGGAAGAGTAATAAATTACAATTATATTTAAACGTCATAAACATGCCCTTCAATCGAAATAGAATTTATCTTGGTTATCATGTTTATACGATCTCAATAAATTGAAGGACCGACTTCAAGAGGGACTTGCAAACTATTTCAATTGTCATATCATTCTTCAAATTTTAAGCAGAAGAAAAAAAGCACTATTTGTTTATTGAAACCTTATTCGGGATTCAAAAAGAAAAAGGAAGGAATGGAAAGAAATAAAATAAAATTACAAAATCAAACTTCAGGATTTAACACACACAAAAAAATACTACTAAAAAAACAACATAGTCCTGATATGTCCAGATATCCGACGTCTTTAGACAAAAAATAAAGTCTAGAAGGAAAACATTTCCTCGTTGACGAGACGACACAAACAGAGAGACAGGGATACACTAATTTTTAATTTACTATGTGGACATCATGATGGATTTGAGAATACACAATGGCAGCCATTTTCTTTCATCACACAAAGTTTGGTGTAAACGAATTGAAACCAGTAAATATTTGCACAAGAAATCTCTGCAGACACGCCTCGAACACTCATTCTTGCATCCGACTCATCGAACAAACAACATCTTTATGCTATGGCTTACACGAATGCCAAATCGAAAAGAAAAAAAAGTCAAAATGCTCATTTATACAAAAGTTTTGGGAAATCCTGCAGCAGCTATTGAACAAAGTCAACATTAATTCCTTCTAAAACGAAGTCGGTTCGTTATGGAATATAGATATTGTGAACTATGCTGATATGAGACAAGACGAAACAAAACATGGTACATGCCATCCCTAAATAAGTATACATATTTATATATATATATCAAATAACGTACATAGCATTCACACCGTTTAATATGAATATAATGTGGCTAATCAGAGAAAAAGACTAATTCATGAAAATAGTAACAATCTGCAAATGTACAAAATCGATACTTAAAGACCCACATCCAGATTTGAAATGTGCTCTAGTTAAATGTTCAGAACAATTTAAAATTACAAACAGAAGTAGGAGATTTATGGAGGTTTACGGAGTACAATCAGGATTACCTGAGTGAGTGAATATGGAGTTTAACGTCGCTGCGGGAATCTTTCACCCATTTGCGACAGGATTGCCTGAAATAGCCGAGATCATGTGCATGTTCATTAACGATGCACATCTTTATGCCACACGACAACATTTATTTTTAAAATATGCAAAACCTCTCCCATATTGCTGAATGAATATTCTTTAAAAAGAAAGACAAATATTTTAAAATAACATGACCAAAACATTTCCTTGGCAAGGTAGATTCAACCAACTGAGGAATAGGTATTTAAAAAAACATAATATTTGAGTACTAATTTCCATATTTGACTACTCAACACAATTTTAATGACTTTATAGGCCAGACCAATTAATGTCCTTAAATAGTGGAATTTGTTCTTGATGATCATATGGGGAAAATAAATTAATAAGAAATTCAGTGTTATGTGCTGGTCTATGCTAATCAGTTACGAGATCAGCATGAATAACATATACATGAATTTACATGCTTAACAAAAAACATAGTGAAATATGAATCTAAATTAAAGAGGCAATTCCCTTCTGCTTTTTTCAACGTCACTATTATATTATCATGGGCATCTGATTTAAAACAATGTAAAAATAAAACAAAATAAAAGTAATCAAATACTCTACTTTATATAATTTTGTTTGTATTTTTTTTTTTGTTGTATTACAATTTTTAATATTTTTATATATTTTTTTGGTGTATATTTCTTTTTTCTTCTTTTTTTTTTCCCGTCGTTTTTTGTTGTTGCTATTCAGTCAGTATATCAGTTATACACATGATACAAGGAACACAATTGGTCTGGTCTAAAGAAGAAGAAAAAAAGATAGAATTATTTCTATTGCTACAGAATCAGCAAGCACATGGTGCATGCATCTCCGTCTTAATAGTACAATTTAATTATGGCTGTATTCATTGAGAGTACAGAGTTGCCTCCCTTCAGCCTGGCCTTGACGCCTTTAAGGTCAAACCCCTGTTAGGAATGTTGTTTTTAAGCCACCAAGAGCTTGCCTTAGAAGCAGTTACCAAACATAGCATGTATGTTGACACCCTCCACCAAAAATACCAAAACCTGAAATACAATATTTTGGTGAATGGTCGTAATTTTTCTTTGTACACGATCATAGTCCGATAGGCATTGGGCGACTGTTCCCCCATCTGAACACAGCATTAAGCCTCTTCTTCAAAGTTCAGTCAGATAAATGTCTGTACACTGTCTAGCAGATTCACAAGGAAAATCACTTTCCTTCACAGAATAGGCCGATACTGAACAAGTTCAATGCAACTGTGGTAGACACGAACTGCTTGGGCCGGCGACACAGACCACAATGATTGCAACCCTCTCAGAACATATTAATTGTGCCTCCAACAGAACATACCAGCTTGGGATCCCTGATACAGACATATCAGTATGATAGAATAAATCATCTTGGAACCCCCGACACAGGCCATATTAAATTGGGCTGCCAACATAGAACAAACAATGCCTTCAAGTAATTTCCTGCTCATCTCCAAAACAATTTCCGCTCACAATACAAACTGAAAACTTGTATATATTATATTCCGTTTCTAAATAGTTCCAACATCTTGCATTTTTTTCTCTAAATTCATGATTGCCAAATGCTCAACACACAAATTCTTCATATATATAATTTTTATCAATCGTGCACACCACACATAAAACACGGGTCCTTTTGCTCGATTAAAAAAAACACCATAAAAGGACCCATTTTCCAAGAAACGTGTGAAAGCTCCCCTTATTGCAAGATTGGTGAAATTACACAACCGTCCTCGTCATCATCATCATTAATTAGCTAGCAGTTCATTTCATCGACTTGGCTCCTTCGACCGGGATCTTTATGTTCTTCTCAGTTGCGGGCTTTGATTGGTTGTCAGAAGACTTGGTTGTCGTCGTCGTTGTTACTGCTGATGCTGCTTCTGCTGCCGAGGCCTTGTCCAGCGTCTCCTGGGACTTGATGGCAGGGTTAGGTCCCCCTGGCTGGTCCTCGTACTGCACCGGCAACAAGAAATACTGTTTACATGCGCTAAAAATAATCCAGTAACTTTCAAAATGATGGTAATGCATTCATTAATATTTTCAATAACTATGGGTGTTCTCCAATTCTATTATTCTGTCACATGTCTAGTACATGTGCTGTTCTTTAGAATGGAGTGAGTAAGCACAGCCCAGTACAGAGTACATGTTGGATTGTGTGCTGTGCCGTCTGCACCACCTATTTCGCTGGTATATGTCCCGGACACCGAGAACACTGTGCGGTGTTGCTCCTTTGTAACCGCACATGTCTCGGACAGAAAGTACAAACAGAACAGCTAGAAAGGAGCAGGGCCTAGGTAATCAATACATTTGATAATGGTGGATTGAGTGTGTGTGTGTGTGTGCAACTGTTGGTGTGTTTGTGTTTGGTGTGTTTGTGTTTGGTGTGTGTTTGGTGTGTGTGTGTGTGTGTGTGTGTGCGTGCGTGCGTGTGTGTGTGTGTGTGTGTGTGTGCGTGCGTGCGTGTGTGTGTATGTTTGGTGTGTGTGTGTTAGTGTGTGTGTGAGAGTGAGAACTTACGTCAACTCTGAAATCTTCCAGACGTTTGAAGTGTGACAGCTTCTCTCTCATGATGGGGTTGACATCGACGCTGCGCCGCGAGTATTTCAGAAACGCCCAGAACTTCTCCAGACCGTACAGCTGACCTGTAAATCCACGAAGTCAAACTAATACGTGTCATACGTTCAACGCATTATTTTTACAATTCATTCATTACCATGGACATTACTACAGACAACATTTTGTCCATACAACAATGCAGCACTAGAAATGCATTTGTAAATTTTGTTAATAAATATTTTCTTAAATTGGGGTTTAGGGCCACTTTGAATATTATTTCACTTATTATTATTCTTTGTAAGTTTTACAGTTTCAATCATGGAAATACAGCACAATGTACAACAAAGAAAGATAAATAAATGAATGGCTGTTTTACCACTCTCGTAGTCCTTGGTTGTCTCCTCCTGAAAGTCCTTGAAGATTTCTGGCCGATATCGGCGCTCGAGGCCGTAGCTGTAGAACCGGAACAAGCACTCCAAACCATACCTGCAACCATGGCAACCAGCATCAGTACTCAGAAATGTTAACCAAGATGTCGGCGATTCAAAAACATAGCCACGCATTTACAATTGACAGTGATAAGAGTGAGTGAGTGTATTATTGTTTTACGTCACGGGCGGGAATATTTCACCCATAGGTGACGACTATAGTATTACTTA
>JAUTBV010115344.1:0-13736 GCA_032361325.1 Lepetodrilus fucensis
CAGTCGTGATGCCCACTCACCATCAACTAGCCCGGCTCTCACCTGAGTCGGGCCTGTGAATAAAGTATGGAATCGCCGTCCGGACTCTGTGAATCTATTCTCCCGGAAAAGGAAGTACAAAAACCCTCGGGATACATGGTACAAACAGCGCATCCTATCAATATCACGTCAAAAAGGAAACTTTCGTGAACATTGATGCCAGGCTGCCAAGACTTGAACCCATGGCCTTTGGTTCCGAAGTCCAAACATTCTACCATTGAGTTACCCCCCACCCAAGCATAATACTATGAGAGTCGTAACACTATGAGAATCATATAATTAAGATTCTTAAACAGTTAACATTCTGTATGTATTCTCCTCAATACAGACACAGAATTGTCATTAAGCATTCAAAAATCATCGCAATTAGGTGAAAGAGTCACGCGGCGTCGTTAAGCTACGTTAATCTCCATAATTACTCACACTCAAAAATGCAAACATCACTCACAAAAATGGCTATTGTTTCAGTTGGGGAGGATGGAGCACGAGATGTCGACATCAAATGACATCGACAGTAGGGAGCAGCTCATCAAGGACCACTTCGCCAAGAGGATCAACGACCTCACCCTCAATTTGCAAATGGCCGACTCCAAGTGCGTCAACTTCCACGCCGAGGTGCGGGCGCTCCACAAACAGTTGCAGCTGGCCGGGAAAACCAAGTTACTGTCGCAGGATGAGCTGAAGGTGGCCAATCAGACGCTAGCTCAGCTCAAGGTAAAGGGAGATAATCCTGGTTTTTAATACCACCATATCCCATTTAATTGTGTTGTAGTTATCTCTCTTGCAAATATTAAAAATTATTATTGCTTTAGCAGACGATCATCGCAGATTTCCGCAGCGATGTTAAACTCCATACTCACTCACTTAGGAGATGTTTTTCTATTTTTTTACTTTATCTGTAAGTTTCATCTTAACATATGGAAATTACTACTCTTGTAGCGTTGCTGTTCTGTGGAACAAGCCCCTGTAAAATAAATTAATGACAAACAAGAAGTTGATGGACAAAGATGTATACAAAATAAATGTGCCTGTATGACATGATTAACAGGTCGAGTTTTAACCCTCTATGTTTTCTATGGTTACAGGACGACCTACAGACAACATCGCGGAGCTACGAGGGTCAACTGAGCATGATGAGCGACCATCTAGCCGGGATGAATGAGAAACTGGCACAACAGAAAGACGAAATAGATGATCTACGACGACAACAACAAAGCACATCTTCTAAGGTAATTACTAATACTGTCGATCCAAACATTAATGCCAGGTTAAAATGAATGTGAATATTGCAACTTTGCAAGGTAGTGACATGTTACATTAGTTTAACCCTATCAATGCTGAAGGCATCCAGAGATGCGTTGAAGAACAGAGCCTGTGTCTAATCCAGCAGGGAGAGGGTTAAACTTGCATGTATTTGTGACATTTGTCGGAGTTTATATTAGTGGTAATGGAAAACAACCCAATTGCATTCATGTTCAACTTCCTTTATTCATCAGCAATTATCACTAGCAGAATCTTGAGCTAGCAGTAATTACTGGATCACACATGCGAAGATTGTGAGAGTTATTGTCAATTGGTAAATAATGCTTATGTGTGTACGAGTTGCAACATACCACAGCTGAGTTCTGTTGAAAACAACAATTGTAGCGCTAGTGTCAGTTACTGCATGGGGTTAACTGTTTCAGTTGTTTCAGGGTCACAAGAAATCCAAGAAATAATCCTGTGTTGAAGTCAGATGTCTATGTGATGGGACCGGTCTTCCAGACAGATCTCGAGTTGTGACCAAAACCAGTATTTTGTTTGAGAACACTGGAATCCCTGGGCATTACATACAATCACTGAAAGACTGACCTACATGTATCTGATCTCCACCTGCAGAAACTCTAGAGATCCTCAATAGGAAATGTGCGGTTTTCCAGCCCAGATGACTCGATATTTCGACAAATAATCAGGGAATAATGTATGGTCATCAGGGCTGTGTTTCACGAAAGGGCGTATATTTACGCCAGACATAAAGCACGGAGCGCATGCACATATTTACATGTACTCCGTGCTTTACGTCCTGATATACGTCCGGCGTAAATGTACACCCCTTTCGTGGAACGCAGGCCAGATAATTAATAAATGCATAATTAAAGGTATCAGTGATATTCGTTTCAAATAATTAATTAATTAATACAAATTGGGTTATTTTTAATTGATTGTTGATGTAGATTTCTGAATAATCTTGATAACATTAACAGAAAAAGAGTCGTTATACTGGCTTTTTTCATGTTTACCTCCTTAGAGTGAGACCTTTCTAGTGATATATTGTGCAGGGATGTGAATACAGCGATAGAAACTAACTTTAAGTCTTACTAGCCCTAATTAGTGATAAAAATAACAAATGTTATCAATTTCTGCTAGTCTTTAAGATACCTATAGCATTGGAAGAAATGGTCCAGGTTAGCGAGCTAGTGTTAATTTCAATCCCTGTGAATGAATGTATTTTAGCCTTCATCGTGCCGAAGGCAATTCGAGAAGCATTGGTTTAAAAATTTTCAACAGTTACAAAAATGAAATTATGTTAGATATCTGGTTGGTCAAAAAGTTGTAGTTCTACAATAGTTGCAAGTCCTATTTTGGGGACCCACTTGTATCACTACAGTTGTTGAGAATCTGATTATCTACAACTACTGTAGCAATGACAGTGTTTTGTGAAGCAGACTTGCAATTGTAGCCGATCCCTAAAGTTGGACTACAGTACAGTGCCCTTTAAAAATATCAATGCTCTTGTCACTACAGATTATTTCAGTTCAATGAGAAATTCACTTCACATGTCTGCCAAATTGTGAACTTTTAGAGATGAGACATACTCCTTTATTTTTCAAGTCCGCAGGTGAAACAAACCGTTATGTCAATCTGCTTAAACTACTTTTTAAAAACTGATATTTTTCATTTTTGAGTTTCAATGTCATTTGCAGACATATATCGGCAATTATTTTACCGGAGTTATATCTCTTTGTTGTGATGTATGCTATTACGTATGTTGTTTTTCTGCAGCCAATTGTTTTCTGTTTTGGTGGCAGTTTGATGCATACATGAGCTGCACAGACATTATATGTGAGAAAGTTTTGTGACAAAGTTTTGTATGGAAGGATGTTTGAACTCTGGTATAGTTGCAAATGGTGCATTTATTTGTTTGCATAATGGACATGTTCCAGAATATATGTCAAGGTAAATCTGACTGCTTTCCTGGAAGCTGCTTCTTTCTAGCTGTTCTGTCTGTACTTTCTGTCCGACGCATGTGCAGTACTGAGTTACACTGTGCGGTGTTGATCCTTGGTAACTATGCATGTCCCGGACAGAAAGTACAGACAGAAAGTACAGACAGAACAGCTAGAAAGGAGCAGCCCCCTGGTCTTTGTTTCATGACAGGGTCGTACCTTAGTCCTGACGTAAATCAGAGCATAGCTGTATATCAGGAAGTGACGTAAACTTTGACCTATCTCTGGACTACAGGTACGACACTTTCCTGAAACATAGGCCAAGGCTGCATTCAGGCTGCAATATATTTGACTACAAAGTTCTACATAGCTCTATAGTAGCTGTTCAGCCAACACATGAGAGTACTACATACTATACTATGTACTTAGCACTATTTTTTACTTCGGCTTTTCAGCCTGTAGTGTTTTGTAGAAAATAGCAGGAAAGCCAAATGCACGATAGGAATGGACTGCACACATGCACAAACTGATTTCCTTATATTTTTGTACGAAATGTAGAAAAGTAGAAAAGTAGCTTAGTGTAGTATAGAGAAATGTATTGCAACCTGAATGCAACACAGGAATATAGGAATATTAGCATACAATGCAATTTGTTAGTATACTTGTGTACATGTTTTATAATCAGGATTAATCTAGTATCTCATTGACAAAAGTCACTTCAGACAGAAATGATCACAAACGGCACTCTTGTTCTTTTTGTGAGAGATGTATACCAAGTTTTTCTGTGACACATTTCTTACACAAATTTCATGAAAGTTCACATCCCTTTTGCAAGTACAAGTATATCCATTTGTATAACTCTTGAAGTACACGTGGTTAGGATTTATATTTTTTTAACAACATGACATTTGTATCTGGAATTGTGCAATAGTCCTAATATGATGGTAATGTAGTGCTGCAGATAATTTGAATTGAAGATGTGGTTCATGGCTAATCTCGTCGCAAAGGGGTGAAAGATTCCCGCAGCAACGTTAAACTCCATATTCACTCACTCATGGCTAATATATGTTGGCTGTGGAATAAATGAGGCTATTTCTATGGCGTGTCTGCTCAGTGGCAGGAAAGTAGTATATGAGAAACAGATTATGATACATGATACATGAACTGATTCTGTACATTTTCAAAGAGAAGGATGCAATTTTTATTTTGTTCATGTTTATTTCTTATCATAGACTAAATTTGTTGAAAAATATTTTATTATATAATAATAATAATTAATAATAATAATAATAATAATAATAATAATAATGTATATATATATCATGCTCAACTCCATGCACAAGGTACATGCTCAAAGTGCTACACTATTAAAGAAGAATGGGATATGTTAGGAGTTTCATCTTACAACAAGAAAAATGCTCATAGATAATATACTCTTCATGTATGGTTAAAATATCCCTGATGTGACGTTAAACACCAACTTACTTACTCATTCATAAAGCTAACTTCAAATATATGTTTGACAAACATTAACAAGGGATGCTTTCCTATTAACATGAAGAACAATACAGAAGTACAGACTGTTTTCTTTGTTATTGAGGTTAAATTCATACTATTTTCTTTGTTATTTATTCACTAGGTTGATCCAAAAGCCAAATGAATGTGTATGTTTTTAGGCCATAGATATTTAATTCCTTGATTTGCAGAATTTTCTGTAAAAAAAATTCAGCCAGGAGGTGGAAAATAAAAATAATGTACCCGGTAATTTGATAAAGATAATAATGATTTCAGATTGTGACAGAAAAGTGTACATACTTGTTTATAGATTTTCCATGTGTTGGTCAAATGACTGCTGGCCAGATGTATTGAAAAGGCAATCTATTGTTTACTGTTGTTTGCCATATTGAACAATACTTGGTGTTATTTACAAAGAAATACTGTTGCCAAGGATAGTATTCCAAACATAATAATGAAGAGCATATGTATTTTGCACCAAATTCTTGCCTGAAAGCAAAAGTGTGCTTCTAGCAAATTATTACCCCAGTCGATGGATCAATGTTCCCTCATTTCCTTCTCAGCTCCCTGGGGAGTATACAACCAAAGGTGTCATTCAAGGAGCTAGAAGTTTAACATTCATCCTACTTGGTACCCATTCTCTGCTGGGTGAACAGGTATATACGCATACTTTAATGAATTATTGACCATGAACATTGGAACTTGCTTTAACCAAATTTAACCCACGGTATATACTCGTGAATAAGCCGAGGTTTAGGTACTCAGAAAGAAAGAGTAAAGCATTAATTTTAATCATGTTGGAAAAGAGATACAGATGTATTGTATCTACTTTGGGAAGGACACCTTGATTAACGTTATCGTCGCAAATGGGTGAAAGATTTCCGCGACGACGATGAACTCCATAATCACGTATTCATTGGTTAACGTTAATAGTGCTTAATTTTGTATTGTTGAGTGTTGCTTGTGATGACTAGATTGGTCGCCGTGTCGGTAAGTATAAACAGGACATATAACTGGGTTTAACCAATCTAATCATTAGCTGATAATTTGAATGAACTGTTGAATGTGGAAGGTGTGTTAGAGAAGCAAGTGTTGATATTTATGGTAGAGTTGTGGGAAGTGACCTTAAAATGTCATGTATGTTGAGTAATATATGTACTGTATAGCTACATTGAACATGTGCTTGTATATAATATTTACAATAAAGTATTGACATATTATTGATATTATTATCATTATTATTGTGTTGCGATATTATGAACAGCTTGAGGTCTGTATTACGTTCTTCTATACCAATGCATATATATATATATATATAAGATATGATTAATCGTGGCAATGCAGTCGGAGCAATTATTTCCGTAAAACACGATTGCAAATCAATCTCATTAAAATCAGATCTCAGCGCAGCTGAGGCGAGTGTCATATATATCTGTTTGAGCGTTAGTTTCGGATCTCATTTTAATGAGACTGGATTGCAAATGTAATTGGTGCCAGATGTTTTTAATAACCAGTGTACATTTCACAAAGTGCTAGTACCTATACTACCATAAGTAAACGCATAGAGATCTTTTATATGGCGATCTAGGTATCAGTTCACAAAGCTCTCTTATTGGTTATTCATGTACAAGACAAAACAAATAAATTCAATCCGAGTTATATTCAGAGCACACGAGCACATCATGTCTTTGACTTATATATCAGTCACCGGGCCTTAAGAGGGGAGGAAAATTTGACTGATATATATATATAGCGCACTTTGCAGTGTATTGGCTATCGGCAAATAGAGCGTTATAGTGGATAAGAGCTTCGCCCTTGCACTTAAACGACAGCGCTATGAAAAACGAGAGCTTCGAGAATCGATACCCTGAATTATAAAAAAATCATGACACCGATTACACTTGCAATCATGTGATAGTTTACTGAAATACTGCCCTGACAAGTTTGTACAGACAAACTGAATATAGAAGCCACATATCCCTAGTTCCAGCGCACCCCAGGGATCCGCTTGGGACTTGCATGGAGTTGCTTTTCCGGTGCGATCGTGATGTCTATATAATGTCTGTTATATACAGTTATTGTCCTTGGGTAGTTATATCAACAGTGACACAGTGTTGGTGGATGTGTGCATGGAACAAATGTTGGATGTACATTAATAGTTCCGTTCTGAAAGACCTTGCGAACCCGGATGAAAACTATGGTGTCGTCGTCATTGGCAGCGACCGTACAGCAAGCATCAGTAATGCGGCAGATAGCATTCTTCATTCGAGACTGGTCTTGTCTACTAGCTCATTGTCAGATTAGCTTTTAAACGACCAGTGTTGTGTATCTCCAACACATTATCTGGGTTCTGTACCAATGCACAAGTTGTATTAGTTCTATAAAGATAGGATGCGCTGTCTGTACCGTGACAATGCATCCTTGGTCAACCGGAGCACGGATAGGATCACTGCAGCATTCAGTGCTACGGATGTTGCATGTTTCCTCCTGCCCTAAACCCCCAAATAATGGTCAATATCTTGGCCCGTACTAATAACTTGCCGCAATGACCCAATGTCATCATTGGTTTTCATAATTAAAGACTCGGATGAACATTTTCATATAGTATGACAAATGTTGTAACGCCGGTTGTACCATCTCGAAAGCTAGAGGACCTTTTGCCAGTCGTATACTGCTCTATAAACTAATAGCGGCCGCACACATGTTAGATATTGTGCGATCGGTCGGCGAGACTAAAAATCGCAGTCGCCGGTGAGCGCACACTTGCGATTTTCCGTCGCCGACGGAAATCGCTAGTGTGCGGCCAACATTAGTGGAATAATCGCGGATCTAAGCCCCAATTAAGAGGTGGATCTAAGCCCCAATTAAGAGACATACTAAAAAGAAATCATGCCATTGCCGTTACCTCTTTTACTTCTTGTTAAACAAAAAATAAAAAATAAATTTCTAATGTAATGTTTCTTTTCTTTCACAAAGCGCACAACTGTTTTCCTTTTTCGCTGGACTATTCAGAGTTACGTTTGTTTCATACAGGAGAGTCCGGGTCCCCGTCAAGACAGATATCTAAGATTGATTGAAGCTAATATAAGAAATTACCCACGTCCTCGTGAGCTCGACCACTCCACAATGACTCAATCTCACGCGACCCTTGGACCCACAGATACCAAGTCTGACACTCTGCAATAGTCACAGAAAAATGCAAGTATCAAAGGTTACCCACTTCATGTGGATATACAAAGAAGTAATGTCGGAAATGTTTATTAGATTTAGGGTCGTTGCCCGTTTAATGGGTTCGGCTGTACCATTGCCAAAAACAATTGTGAGATCGATGAACTCAAAAGTGGGAGATAATATAGATTGGTGGTGTTTTTTGGGGATTTTTTCTAAATTGCTTTACTTTTTTGTGTGAATAATTCCAACAGCAGATAAATAAATAAAGCATCTGGCCACGATTTCTGTATAAGGGGAAAAAACAACAGAACAGAGATTTACACAGAGTAACATTTCACTTTTAAGATGATAACTTAACTCTCGTGCACACTATCAACTTTTAGTTGACAAAATCGACTTTGACAAATAAAGTTGGACAGTGTAGACGAGCCTTTAAAGTTTGTTTTCTAAATGGCTTTATATTTTTGTGTGAATATTTCCAACAGCAGATAGCCAATGTATCCTCTTGGTTAGAAATAAAAAGTAAAGAAAGACAGTCGATAAAAAATCATTATTTTATTTCATTCACGCTGATATACACTATAAGGCCTAAAATATGTCCAAATACATAATGTTTAAAACTGGGAATGTCCGGGATATCATGAGTCAACTGTCTCACAATTAAAAGAAATACTTATGAGCGCAATATCAGACTATATATCTATAGTTCAATTGAGCTGATTATCTTTTAAGGCATATATAATTGTGTTCACACGTCACATGACATGTCATTCTAACAAAGATCAAAATAGGTTTTATTACACAATAATATATTGTTCTTAGATGGCAACAGGCAATTGGAATTTCAGCTGAACACATAATTGGTCTGGGCCCAAGTTACGTCCAATGCAAATAAATCGATCCCTGGACAAATAAATTAGGCGGGACTTTTGTTTTTAGTAACCATTTTTAATACAAAAGTCTGCCCTAATATAAACTTTGACTGGAATGTCTAGGCTGGAGGGTATTTCATCACTTTCTAATATGAAGGCGGTCCAGAATGAACCACGTAGGCCTCCTCATCTAACCATATGACCACCCTGAGTGTACATATATCCTGACCTCGTATACTGGCCGATATCAGTGTATTCGACCAGGCGCGTAGACGATTACAAATTCCATAGCTGACAGACTTAGACCTTGTCAAAAACATTGTATGCGATTTTCCTTTCGTAGTTTTAATGAGTTTCTTTTCTCTTTTTAAATTTCATTTTTCTTTCCAAAAATATGGAAATAAAACATTAAGAAAACATTTAAAACAATCGTTTCCAAAAACGTTCTCAAGGGCCACATAACTTACAATCCCACTTGGTAAACGGGTAGCAATGCATGGAGTTCTTAACAAGTTACCTTGTTTGATTTGGGATATAAATGTGTCACATAAATCTTGTAATCTGTGTACGTCATACGCTATGCTGAGGGACACCTTTCTGCGGCTACGTACGATCGACGCACCCTAGTATAGGGAATACCCACGGGGGAGAGGCAGATATAGGGATTGGCCCTGTGGACGTTCTGGGGGGGTAACGGGTCGGTAGCTAGGGGAATCCCCTACGGCGTCATTCCCGTCAATAGATATGCCTATATTAGATCATTAATCTTTTGTGCATTCAACACGGTGCCAAATCTATCGGTACTTTATGCTTCTATACTACCAAACGTGACGATAGTACGTACGTATTATTCTATTCCGTACACCTTATACACACATATACTGTTATCTAATTAAAATTTCATAACCATCATAACTTATAACATATTTTCAATTCCACATATAATAATAAATCTATATAATGTCGATGTAGAGAAGGACACACAATTCGCAAACTATAACAGATATCAAGCACAACACCATGAAAGCCATAACAATAAGTACGGTGATTAAAAACCCTAAATATAGCCGACCATCTTAACTAACAATACCATGTTGTTTTTACGATGGCGTTTTAACCCCAATATGTAACTGGAAGACATAACAAGACATTGTGCATTCCTGCGGCAAAGAAAAAGACACTTGGTGACGGTTTATCATCCTCTATATACAGGTCCAGTGTCTCCTTCCATACGCTACCAATTTAGGCGTAGCGTATACGAGCAGTCACGGGGCCTGAGTAAAGAGGATTGCCGTTTCGATGAACACGAGATAAAACGTACTGTTTGTACATATGGTATATGTATATTTACAACAGTCAGTAACAGAGATGTGAATAAAACATGATGCTAAGTGAGATGATTGTTAAAATATTTACAATGTACAGTTTTATACAAATATTGATGAATGCAGAATAGTTCAATTGTGGCTAATATGTGTGTAGTAGAACCAGCTGTCTTTGATTAATCGGATTATCATAAAATAACATAAGAAATGTATCAATTTGTATTTTAAAAGATCATCCAAATGAGTTTCGATATAAATGGTAATTTTCAAAGATTTATAAATTCTCAGCTCTTTCACCGGGATAACGAATTTGAGTAACTTCAGAATAACATTTCACTTATTAACCATGGTAAAACTATCGTATAGCTAAAGAAAAATATTCAAATAAATCCCCACAAGTTTCCAGGAAAAGTCAAAATTGCTTTATAGTTGTAATAAATAAAGCATCTGATTTCTATTTCTAGTATAAGGGGAAAAAACAACAGAACAGCTGAGATTTACACAAAGTTGAGTAACATTTCACTTTTAAGATGGTGACTTAAGTCTCGTGCACACTATCAACATTTAGTTGACAAATCGACTTTGACAAACAAAATTGGATAGTGTAGACGAGCCTTACGGTTTGTTTCGAGAAATCGGGCACTGGTTGTGTCTGTCTGTCTGTCTGTATTTCTTTTTGTTTGTGTAGGTATATCAATCTGTCTGCGACAACGCCTAGCTTACAATTGTAAATCTAGACTAGGAATATTTCGTGCTTGAAATTTAGGTCACTTTCTCCGCGCATAAACACACTTCATTACAATTTATCAGGGAAGTTGTAAAATGTCAGTCGCATGTATAGCAGTAGGCGCATCACTCTTTTGTCGCATTACGCTCACTGCATTCCACAAGCGAGTATACTGTCACTCTCTAAACACAAGCGCAATGCTTTTTTAAACACATACGCCACTGAGAAACGTAGTGTATAAATTAGGGGCCTGCTCCTTTCTAGCTGTAATGTATGTACTTTCTGTCCAACGCATGCAGCTAGAAAGGAGCAGGCCCTACCAGTTACTTGGTCTGTATCCCGAGGATGCCGTTTGCGTGTGCAACATAGCCACATATGATCATGTCTACTCTTGAAATAGTATCTAAACTTTTGTCAGACTATTTAGCTAAACAGTGTCCCGTAGAATTCGTCGTAGAATCTTCCCGCTGGGAGATTTGGGAATTTCGTCAATAAAGATGACTCCTCCTCTAAGGTTCTTGTAACCCGCCATGTTGTCTGAAACACAAGAAATTAAATTTGTTGGATCTGTATTGTACTTACTCAGTGTTGTTTGTGGACAGAGTCTATTATTCGTATTAGCACCAGAAAATTAGGGCGTCCTTTCACGAAAATATGGGGCGCGTTCAAAGACGCAAGCAGCTTGCAAGCCGCTTAGCTAAACTGGTTTACTGTCCCATCTACGGTTCATACGACTCTTGAGACAGTGGCTAGTTTGGTAAGCCGCTTTCAAGCCGTTTGCGTCTTTGAACGTGCCCCTGGTATCCATGACATAATCGTTTACAAGACGCAGCGCCAATGCTTACCTTCCACAAACTTGCAGATGTCCTCTTGGCTGATGATGGCGTCTGGTTTCTTGACGACGTACGCCCGGGGGAGTTCTCCTACACCCTCCTCTGGTACCCCGACCACCCCCGCGTCCTGTATTCCTGGGTGAGTGAGGAGGAAGGCCTCGAGCTCAGCTGGGGGTACCTGCAATGCCAATACCAACGTTAAATACCAACAGTGAGAGTCAATACCAAGAGTACAGTGAGAGTCATGCGGAGCTTTTAGATTCACCAGAATAGAAAACAAAATCTATTTTCCAGCTAAACGTCTATACCTTCAATAGAAGCGCATATGCAACAAACGATACAACGATCTGCACTTTTTGTTGATGATAACACGGCCGAGATTCGCCACACCTGGAATCATGTTTTACCTGGAACCCTTTGTATTTGATGAGTTCCTTCAGTCTGTCCTCGATGACGACGCGGCCATCATCCCGGAGATATCCCAGGTCCCCGGTGTGAAGCCAGCCATCCTCGTCGATCATGTGAGCGGTGGCCTCGGGGTCGTTCAGGTAGCCCTTCATCATCTGCGGACCCTTGACGCAGTACTCGCCCAACTCGCCCAGTGGGAGAGTGTTCCCCGTTTCAGGGCATTGCATCTGTAGAACGCACGATGCCAAGCATTAAATTGAGGTCAAAATCTGGTGTATCCGAACGTTAGGTTATTACATAGGGTAATGGAACGGTCATGTATTAACCCTCTCCATGCTGAAGGCAAACAAAAGATGGCCCAAAGAGCAGTGTCTGTGCCTAGTGCAGCAGGGAGAGGGTCAATGTGAATGCGAGATATGTTCACTGATAAAGGCAATGTATTACATTGACGAAGATAATAAAGGTCAAGATTGGACAAACATTTATCCTCAAGATTGTTCTCCTTGTAACGACCACCTATAGTGCGGGTATTTTCTTAACGATAAAAGAGTATCGTTTTCACAGAACGATCGTAGCTCTGCCACTACTACTGTGCCTCGTTATACCGAAAACCATTATAAGAGCTAAGATTATCGTAGGTTGCGATCGTTCTGTGGTGTGAGTGAATATGGAGTTTAACGTCGCTGCGGGAATCTTTCACCCATTTGCGACGATCTTTCTGTGGAACGGGCTACTGTGGAAAGACCTACTTGCTCTGCCCGACTCTCGTGGACAGGAATCGTGTGTTGTGAACACGGCTCTAGCAAAGCCAGACGGTGATGGTGCTTACCTTGACTTTGGTGTTGGGCAGCACTAGGCCGATAGTTCCAGGTACGTGTGGGTTCGAGTCAAGGTTGATGACTGGCGACATCTCAGTCAGTCCGTATCCTGCCAGGAAGAATATAACTTAGTATTGGGTTTATCACAACCATAGACTTTGATATTTGTATTTAGTTTCCATTTAAGTATATATAAAAACAAACCTTTAGGTATTTATTTCCCATTTGGGATATACTTTCCCTTGGGGGATTTACTTTCTATTTGAGTGTTTACTTTCTATTTTGGACATTTACTTTCGATTTGGGTGTCTACTTTCGATATTGAGTTAATAATATTCCGGTATTGATTCTACAATTAATCACCGTAGATTCACGTGAAAAACATGTTAGTCTTCGTTCTGATGGAGACCACTGTCAGATGCCCAATACATCAGAAAGTGTGATCAATCCATCAGAGATAGCTGAATCTAATAACAATAATAATAATAATAGTAGTAGTAGTAGTAATAATAATAATAAAGCAATAGTAATAATAGTGGTAGCATTGGTAGTAGTAGTAGTAGTAGTAGTAGTAGTAGAAGTAGTAGTAGAAGAAGTAGTAGTAGTAGTAGTAGTAGTAGCTTTAATAATTATATAACAGAGTGACTTTCTGCCATAAGAATGTTGAGTAATATTGCCACTATGATAATTCTAAGAAGAAGAAGAAACATTAATTAATAAGGAGGAGGATGTGAAGAAGAAGAAGAAGAAGAAGAAGAAGAAGAAAGAAGAAGAAAGAAGAAGAAGAAGAAGAAGAAGAAGAAGAGAAAAATAACAAGAATG
>JAUTBV010115355.1:0-13732 GCA_032361325.1 Lepetodrilus fucensis
AAGCGTAATTAGTCTCAGATCGAAATTCGTTTGTCCGATTATACATGTTTATCAACTGTGATATTATGCCTTTAAAAGGTTCGTAAATAATAAGGATTATATAGTAAATATAATTAAGCAGAATGACATCAATCAGCAGACCACATTAATCCCGTGATACCAAAAACACGTGGAATGTTGCACTTGCATATCGTATCAGGGGAAAAAAATCGTGCAATATTTGTATACAGTGAACATATCAATATTGGCCTATTTCGGGCGGTTACGCTAGTTTAGCCCGAAACTGTCATTGCGCATGTCTAGTTGTTGCCTGACAAGCTTTCGCGCTTCGTAGGCCGTCATGTAGCACGTTCGTGACGTCACTCTAGCATTGCTTTAGCGACTTCGCGCGAACTCTAGCATTCCTCTAGATCATCAAGAAACCGCCCGAAGTAGGCCCATTATGATGGTATAGATAAATTGTCGGTCAACTCTTTAGAAACAAATAACAAATGGCGCAGAATTCCCATCAGACTAATTAAAATTAATCCTAAAATTACCAAAACAAACGTTACTAAATGTTTTCATTGTAATTTATTCTTTGAAACATTGATATAATAATAGTATGTAATATGATGTAATGATATAATTTTCTCTTCCTGTAAGGCCTGCTCACGTGGTGTAATGAATAGCACGTTTTGCTCCCATTCAGGCAGCCCTTGTTCGCATCTCAGGATAGACATTGACTATTTCTAGCTATTAATTTTCCAACGTGTCCATATTCTCAACACTATAAACAGTTTAAACAACAATCCGCATACCATCCACCATTGAAAGTATTTACGTATGTATATGGTATTGGGATATTGTGAACTAAATGTTAGCATCATTGATAATGGTAAAGGAATCGGAAAGAAACAGTACCTGTGCTACACTTTCCTTTTAACGAATGGTTGATATACTAATTTATCACCCAATACTGTGTTTTCGCAGTAGATATCACTTTCAAATAGCAAGCGATATCTACAGCAGTAGATATCGTTTGACCCATTTAGTGGTTTATTTGATTGTTCTACCATTGTGATGTCAGTACTGTAGATATCGTTTGACCCAAATATTTGATAATGTCATCACTACCATTGTGACGTCATAACATTGCTATGATGTCACAGTGTAAATGCACAGCAGCTTCACTGAAATCTTTTAGATGATTTTAAAATGATATTGGGTGATAAATAGAATCTCACCCTTGGAATATCAAATATGTCAACACTCATCGATGAAAGTAATAACTTTCACGACTCGTGTTGATAACATTTGATATTCCAGGACACTTGGGTGAGATTCTCTATATATTCCACAGCTTATCCGTTAAAATGGCAAAATAACCCCAAAATCTGCTGCTACACTTGGATAACATACACATATTCCAAAGGTATTTGCAAGGTATGTTCTATGTGATAAGTTGCATGTAGATCCATATGAACATTCGTGAACATACTTACAACGTGGTGTGCATGTTACTGTATGCTTCCTGTTAAACTCACTAAAATAGTAACATTAACAGTAACAGTATTTAGGAACTATCTTTGTTATTACATAGTACATATTCTGAAGCAAGACATCCGAAACAAAATCCCTAACTTAATTTCTCCCAAATAATGTAATGTTTATTTTCTTATATATTTTTGTATATTAGGTATATTGTAATAACAAGTATATCTTATAATCATGCGTGAAAATAAGTGTCGCTGCTAATACCATTTTGAAAGAATGGCTTGTGAGTGAACGAATGAAAACTAATAAAATCATAGCATAGTTTAGCTTAGTACAAGCTTCAAGTTAAGACAGCTGTCTATTACAATACATACACTAATCCACGTGTGTCAGTTTCAAGGAGAAAACGTGTCGCCTATGTTATTTTGTGTTATATGTTAATGACCTCGAGTCGTTTTTATGTCGCAAGGATACTGTGCTGATTCTATTATTCACTCCCCAGGTGATATCACTCTCATTATTTAACATGCCGTGATATATTTATAGTGTGCACTTTAACTGGTGTATTTTAGGCCAACTTTGGCTAGGTGCTGATACAATGGCTTTAAATATTATGTATATAGGTATGCCATAATTATTATAATTATTATTATTATTATTATTATTATTATATATTAACAATGCGGTTTTATTCTACACGTATTATTGCTAATAATGATTGCCAAACTCAAAGTTACTTTCTAATGTTCTACTCGAGCTTCATTTATATGTTGTTTTTTCCCTACACGTATTATTGCTAATAATGATTGCGACACTCAAAGTTACTTTCTAATGTACTACTCGAGCTCCATTTATATTAACTATTTGCTACCATGTGGTAGCATTGCAGCAACGATGCAGCATTACAACAGTAAACATAACTACTGATTATAAAGCACCCCTGTCAACACGGGTAAGGCCGTTTGTTTCCCCTCAATATCAGACAAGACAAGTTATAATAAAACATTTTTCAGGACGTCAGCCTTTATGTTTATGCTTCAAATGTAGAAATATAAACTTACTTTTTGGTAAGAAATATAAAATTCCTACTGCCTACCTTCCCATTTGTGAAATAAATGGTCGGCTGAGGGGGAAAGCATATTTTATTTTTAATTATGGCCTAATGCATACATTTTAAGTACACCATGGTATCCTTGTAAGTATTCTTCCAAGCACCAGCAAACTGTTTAAACCAACGCAGTATCCACTTATATAATGGTTCACACTGTAATAAAATCAACTCATATGTCCTCTTGCTAATAACGACTGTCACCACAAAGTCACTTTCTACTACCACTCGAGCTACGAGTATATTAGGTATCCAGTGGTGTCAAAGAGTTGGTAAAGTGACGAATATATCTGTATATGTATTCTTAACGTGTTATGTTTAATGCGCTTCTGTCATGAGAGGTAATGCGTATTTTCAAAATACCAAATCTTACCTTTTTAGGCAGTTTACAAAATCCAATCATCACTGAATCGTTACTTGTAACAAAGTAATATCCACCAATAGCATGTTTCGCAATGTCACAAAAAACATTTAATTTATACACACAATACATGTATATACATAATCTGAAACAATTGGTCGTATATAGTTTTCAGTAAAACATGAGAAGTAATAACAAATAGTTTAGGGGTGAAAATCGTTTTTAGCAAGGACTATATATTTACGAAAGAGAGAACATCTGAAAAACACAGTCGTATGTATATTCTCATTAAATCATGATATGGAAGAACAAATACTTTAGGGGTGACAACAAATATTGGCAAGAATATGTAGAGATTATACAGTATTATTGTTAACCATACTGCATTGCAACAGCTAACCACACACGTAGATGCAATTTTGACAGATTCAGTTTATTTCTAAAAAAACACACCAAATGGTGGTATATAACCAAATCACTCATTTATGTATAGAGTAATTAAATGTGATCAAAAAGAGGGATCTAATAGCATATCCTTAAAGTCTGGGACGAACAGCTATTAGAAATAGTCTAAAAGGACTGTATAATGAACAATTAAAAATAAAACCAGATTTTCTACAAACTGCTACACGTCTATCATCCATTAAACACATCCTATTACATCCTTGTCCTAATTTTTAAAAAAAGTTCTAACCTGTAATCATCAATTACCTACATGTTCGGTTGATGGTTCGGTATGCCATCAGTAGAATACAAGAACATTTTCACTTTGCAATTCCTATTTGGTTGTAGGTACATTAAATATTGTATGTATTCCAATGAAATATTAACATATCAACCCAATAAATAGTTGAAATTATTGAAAATGTATACATTAGACGTATTTGTTTTCAAAAAGAAGGGACACAAATCAATTAGGAACCTGTCTAAATACTATTACTGATGATGATGATGGATTATAATAATAATAATAATAATAATAATAATAATAATAAATAATAATAATAATAATAATTTTAAAATAATTGATAATAATGATAATAATTAATATTATTAATAGTAATAACAATACATATAATCATAATAATTATACTACTTGTACTACTGCTACTACTACTACTACTACTACTACTACTACTACTACTACTACTACTACTAATGCTACTACTGCTACTGCTACTGCCACTACTAAATTAATTATAATAATCATAACACTCATAGTAATAATAAATAAATGAATACTAAAATAAATAAATAAACACATGTATAAATAAATTCATTAATTCGTTCATTGTATTATCTTATATTAGCACCTTAACTGTAATAAGTCTCCGTAAGTATGTATAATGTATATTCCGGTTACACCGCAGGTATTAAAATTGAAATTAACAAAACTTCAACTTCAACTTGACTATGTATCACTATAATCTTGAAATACAAAGGTACTCCCTGGGCAAGGCAAATGGTAATGTCCACACGTGTCCATAGAATGCACTCATCGACAATTGCGACTTACCAGATCAACAATGCTGCGATGACTCCTGTTACCGGCCTTCTCGAAGACCTATGTCCTGTAGCATTGCAGTACACCTTTCTGTACCTCTAAGTTGGTCTCTCTTTATATCTACTGGCGACTGCATGAACGGGAAGTATACTCACGTGACGTCACATTCCGATCCGGTTGTGTCAACAGTGTCACGTTTATGAAGGAGCATTGGCCATTTTCTGTCATTCAGCCTCAATTTGTCACAGGTAGTGCTATACAGTTTACACTATGGAGGTTCAAAATTAGGTGTTCAAAGAGCATGTTTAATATGGAAGGTATTGAACTACGGAATTTTTCGCTTAGTGACTATAAACACGTGTATTTTCGCGAGAACAAGTAACATCTGCTTTAATACTTTGAGCATTACGGGTAAAAAATGCACGTGGATACCTTGTGGAATATGCACTTATGCTTCTCGTATGTTAAGCACGTCCAGTGCATTGCTGGAAAGCAACAGCATGTACTCGGCAACACAAAGAGCCAGCATATATTTTGTGGTGAAAGATTCTGCCAAATTTCTGACATCGGCTTGAGGAATCTGGTGCCATTCATATTCCAATATGACTGCAACTTCCGGAAGAGTAGATGGAGCCTATAGAAGTTTGGACATGTCTCGTCGTTAAAATTATATATAACGTATATGTCCCAAAACGCAACTATTCTCTAATTAAGTTTGTTGATTGGATTCCACAACAATCTGTCTAATTTCGATACCAAGTATTTTTCATCACTAGGTTTTCATCACTAGATCATACTAATTGTATAGATATATCTGCAGTCAAAAGCATTCATAACATGCATGTGATTCTTTTCTAGAAAAAAATGAAAAAAAGGCAGGCATATTTTAGTTGTCATAGTATTACTACGACTCGCGACTATCGAAAGGATTTCATGCGAAAGCGTCGAGCCACTAAGCAGGTTGTCGGTTGATACATAAGACACAACACTTTCTTCTCTGCCAGTGATGTCTCGGCTAATGTGCATCCGCTTGTGTTTGTCTTCACTTGAAGCTTCCCTTTACCAGAGGCAGACATTACCTTCATGTTATAGCAAATTCTAATTAATCAAAACATACGTGGCGAGCGTTAGAAGCACCAGCATGACTAGTTCCTAGACATGTTCATATCATAACTTCTGTATTTAATTATGAATGCATTCAAGACATGTACTCTAGTATTCCTGTGATCTCTGTTCTAGAATTAAAAAAATAATAATGTCCATACAAACTAACATATTTAATTTGAAAATTAATTTGCTACCGGTTCGTTAATTATTAATGTGAACATGTTCAATTTGGCAGTCAATTTGCTACTGGTGTCGGAATAAAATAAAATATTTTCTTCTTACACAATTTCAAAGAATGTAAGATCTTGCTTATTACATGGAATACATTGAGTACCATTTAACATCAGAGTATGTTGTGGTGTCGCCAAATGTTGGGCTTTGGCATTGCATTGACATAGCAACATTTTGTTCCTAGAGTTGCAAACTTGTTGTGTCATCAACGAAGGCCGCCAAGTTCCAAATATACCCTAGACAGTAGGCAGCATACGTTATAAAATGAACTGTTTTATCGCCTGTATTCCCATCAAGCTTGACACCTTGCCAATTTACTAGGCTGGTAGTCCTCAGGCTGTTTTGGAGAAGAAAAAAATATATAATTTCGTGCTCAAAACTGAAATAAGAGGTATTATTTTGTATGTTATTTTTTTGTATACAAGGAAAACCATTAGACTGGGGGACCCTCTCAGAAATTCTGCAAACAATCAATGTCAGTTAATGGTAGAGCTAAGTGTATATGTGCATACTATATCAGACTGTCACATACAATAACCATGCGAGCGCAATACTAGAAGTGCGATAAAGATATAAGGGAGACAACTAATATTTATTTGTGAATTATTATAATTTCTTCGATTTTACAGTTTTGTTTATGCTTATCAATTTAGAATATACTGTTTTAAAGCGTGTTTATAAGCGTAATAATAGCTATATTAATTTAGTAAATGCTACAATGATGACCTGTTAGGAACTCCTAACCCGAGTTATCACCTCCTAAAGTGCTTCACGACCATGTCACAAGGCATATCCCTTCGACATCTAACTTAGGAGGTGATAAACTGGGTCATACCTTTAGGAGCTCCTAACTCCTAACATGTACATTTATATAGATTTCGGTTTGAATAATTTAAAAAGTACTGGATAGCGACCTATTATTGCCTAAAATACGAACGTTTTCCTGGATACGTTTCTAAATACGAACATCAACTTCATCGTATAACTTATTTTACCCATGTATGGCCATAATGTCACAAGTTATGTTAGAATCAAAGTTATCTGCACGCTTTCAGTCATAGCACAAGAGACGGCAGAACACAGGGTACACATATGCCTTGTTGTGTTATTGACAGTACCATAAAACACGGGGTTCGTAATTTTCTGGTGAAATAATTTAATTTTAAATTAGTATTTGCGGATATATAGACCTTAATTAGTGCATGCATGGATGTAAAAAAACGTAATGCCAGTATACATGCACTATTAGTTTTTCTAATGCTATTTTTTTGTGTGGACATCTTTAAGCGAGCTCAATGGCAAACACAGATATATCTATTTGTGTACATCGTTTATAAAACAGAAAATGCTTTAACTATTATGGGAAACTATTATACACCTTTACTATGTTAAAGGACATGTTAGATGAACAAATATGAACACTCGACATTTTGTTTAGTCACGTGATCAATCCCGCGATATGTCAGTTTCACTGTTATACACGTTTTGAAGCTAGTTGGTGTTTATTTGAAATACAAATACAATTATTGGTGCAATTATCCTCTATTGGTAATTAGTAGGTGTTCTTTATATTAGACCGAAATGCAAATCAGTCACGAATGGGGGAAGCGCTACATCGGGGTAGGGGCGGACAATATCTACTGGGTGATAATATGTATGTTTGCAAATTCCAAATTTATAATATTTACGCATTTTTAAGGATATTATGAATCAGTGTATCGTCATGCAATTAATGTTTGTTGTATATGCTTTTTAATGCATTCAATATTACTTTCCATGTTGTTTTTTCTTTCTATATTTCCTTATCAATTGTTTGAATTAACTACACATTATGTAAAAGAACATCCATATATAGTTATGCTATGTCATTTACACCACATATTATGTACTCAGTAGATATAGTATGAAACATATGAGAGTTGCCGTGTAGGAATGACTTAACGTGAACTAGGACTGCGTAATTCATGTGATGTAGGCTATAGTCTACATTGTCAAATAAATGCCTCCTCATATTGCGACACTCTTTACACTCCAGTGAGTTCATTTAGAAAATCTGCTAGCCAAATATTTATTCTGAAATGAATACCACAGCGGTAAAACAAAGCAATCAGCAAACACACAATTACTGACTTGTAATGTAGTTAATATAATTTATAAACATGCTCGAGGGGTTGGCTGTTTTAAAGACATGAACACTTCAAACAAACGATAGCACATTTGTGTTATAGTTAGTATACGTTTCGTTGACACACTAAACAGTTTGCATGCGTCTCGTAGACATAAACCATGGATGTAGATTCTATAATAGTGTGATCTTGTATATCAAACTTAATTATTTATATATATAAATGTCTATAATGATTCGTAAAACGAATGTCATTAGACCAATAAAACGTATTCTGTGAATAGTATCGCTGTGTTATTAATTTCAAACCATTTCGGACGGTAAACATCCGTAAAAACGACTACGTATGTCATTAATACTGCGTACTTACTACCTAGGCCGTATTTAGACCGTAATTACTTAAGCCAGGATTATTTTTAAAAATGCATTCCAAGTGTCATGTTGTGCACGAACACAGGCCCTGATAAGCCTATGACTGACAGACATATTGTATGTGTGTTTTACGTAGTTGTATACGCAGTGTGGATCCATGTGTGGCGCTGGCCAATATTGTCAATGTACAATCTGTATGATATGATTTACAAACACCTGTATATGGGTATCTAAATATGAACATATATTAGCAAAAATAAGACTGAGATAAATTACAAAACAAATTGGAGTAAACAACACAGTTATGTTTCTATAGTGTGTGACATACGCAGGATCATAGTATGTAAAATGTATCCAAACTTAGTTGTACGTGATCATCGCGACAGATCTAATTAATTTAAAGCGCCTAATCAATGAAATGTCGAAGTGCTGTTACCACATAAGGAAAATCACCGGTGGAAATTAAGTTACATTATATATTTGATACATATGCAATTAAAATGTTATAGAAAAGTATCCGTTCATTGCTAAAACGCTTAGTAAAATTACACGCCGGTATATGACACGTCCCATTTCTAAAACGTTTCAAATAATATGAAGTTGTAATTAGTGGAACCTTTGCCTAAGCATCACCTTACACCAACTAAACTAACGATACGCTATGAACTTATGCATTATATCGAAGCCACATAACATTTATTTTCAACTTCCTGTTAGTATCAGCACTGACATTTCGTTCTGATAAGGTAACATGTACAGCTCTGATATCTGGAAAATAGATACAATTGCAATGTGATTGAGATTCATTACACTGTATTACACAATCACACCATTGGCATGGCTAGTGTCAGACAAATTGGTTAGACTGTTAAAGGTCCGTACACACCTGAGGCGAGAGAAATATCGCCGGGCCAAAGAGCGGCGACAAGATTCTATCGAAAATTGTCATCGCGAAATTAGCTTTTGGTGTGCAAGCACAGTATAGATAAACGATAAGGGCCTATCTCAGAACATAAATTGCTGAGTTTGTCACCGCAAAATTCGCCTCTGGTGTGAAAGGACCTTTAGAAACAAAATAATGTCCCTGACTCCCTATTGTTCCTGACACTGGATAGTCTAGACAGTTTATACTATAAAGTAGATGACAATCTAACAACGGTGCATTAGGTGATCATTTTAGTTGTGTCCACTTCACGAATAGCATGAACGTTTTCCTGCACAGTCCCATTTTGCCTAGCCCACGTGACTTCGATTTCTTCGTATAGTCCCTTGGCTGCAAACCTACCTTGGCTGCAAACCAATCAGATTTACCGTATGTTCCACCTACTTTGTCACTCAACAACAAATATGTCGTGAGTACTAGTCGCCACCTCATATAAGTTGATACTGTCACTGGTTCCATACATGGATGTCATATCAAAACAAGAACGGTTTCTCTTGCATGACTACAGGGGCTTTCATCTGATTAGGGCATATTATATTGGACATTCAATCCCAAACTTAGGTTTTATATCGCTCACGAACGTATCGCCATTTTGGAAGGGGAGACAACTCACTCTGCCGACAGGGGGTAAATCTGCGTGCCAGGAAATGGTGGTCTATGATGGCAAGGGTAGTAATGTAGTAAGCGGAGCTCGGAATTATACCCTTGCGTGGGGGAGATGGCACAGTCCATGATTTGTCGAAACAAACAAAAAATTCAGAAATTTTTATTTCTCGAATATAAAAACTTCATTTCAATACATAACTAAATAATAACTCGGCTGAGTCGATTTACAAACTGAGGTTTTAGTTGAGTTGTAAGGTTTCTTTTTCTTCTTCTTTTGAGAAATTGGTGTCTGAAGAGGATTGATCTGATAACCATGAAATATAACCATAAAACAACCATAAAAATAATATTGCGAGATTACGAGCAAATGACACAGCGGGAATATCAACTGTTGAAATATACATAAAACACGGCTTCCAGCAACGTTGCATGAGATGCGTAATGTTGACTTTGGCATATTGATATACTACTTGACAGTATAAGTTCACTTTCCCACAGAAGTGATAGATCATTAGACTTCCCAGCCAACCGTTCTAAGTTCGAATCCTCCCGAAAACGGCGTGAATGCTCTCTGAATTGACATCTTCGACGTGATCATGATAGAACATGGTGTCTGTGTTGTCACCGTGTAGCTATCGTCCTCAGTATACAAGCCAGTATTCGCAGGTTAACAGCAAGTCATGTGCTTCGGGTATTGGAGGCTTACTGTTGCCGTAGACTGCGTAATGATAGCAGTGAAATAGTCTTGAAAGTGGCTCTAAACAATTCAAGAAAAACAACTTGTACGGGAACTGTGCAATACATTTTGGTCTGGAGTGTTGGTAACACTTGAAGTTTCAATAATAAATACCAATTGATTTGTTATAACACGTGTTAGAACCCGTGTTAGTGTTAGTGGTAGGGTATGTGCGTGTGTGTATTGTATGTGTGTGTGTGTATGTATGTGTGTGTGTATATATATATATATATATATATATATATATATATGTGTGTGTGTGTGTGTGTGTGTGTGAGAGAGAGAGGGAGAGTGAGTGGGTGGGTGAGTGTGTGTGTGTCGGTCTGTGTGTGTGCGTGCGCGCACGCGTGTGTCGTATATGTGACGTGTGCGTATATTAATATAGGCTTGCTTTCGACTCGGCCATTTTACCAGAGCCCACATTGCAGTCTTCTTTCATATTGTTCAATTAAAACACTAGTATTCAACTTATTGTTTGTAGAGCTCCACGCCGTTTAGAAAATGTATCTTTGGACGACCCATTCTCAGTAATTTCATCTTCAGACGACAGCGATGTCGATCTGTACAGATTGGACGTACTCTGTGAGAAAAATGATCGGTATCGTTTTGATTTTATCTGCAGAGAATACAGATCCTCGAAAATCTTATGTATAGCGTCCACGCTTTCACGAACTGAAATCTCGTAGAATCTCACACAGCCGAGTTCTGCCGATCTCGTTCTCCCCTCTTCCGTCGTGACCATCCGGTCATGCGACCGATCTGATTGGTTGCCAATGAGTACCACGGGGTTTGAGATCGAGGACATTTCTTGGAAGCTCGAATTTTTCTTTGGTTGCTTCTTTGCATATGAATTGATGAGGAATCTCAGGCGGGAGCATTCATTGAAGCTGCATCGGTCTGCCACGGAGTACAGCAAGACGTACGCATCAGCCCAGCGAATGTTTTTCTCAGTCCGGTTATTTTCATCCTGTGTGAAGAAAAGAAAGTGTTATAGTCAATTACTCTTGTATACATACTTAGATATCGTTTAGCACAATTAAAAATATAATCCTAATTAAAATTACTCACACCCAATTCATATTGTATAAAACTAAAAGAACAGTGATAATCATACACCACATATTATTTCCTTCCAAATCATCTGTTATCCATAAATCAGCTTATTTTCCGGGTAGTCTACTAGATGAATGCAGGGAACGTATGAGCTCTCAACAGTCTGACCGCGGACCAATCACAGCGCACTCCTCTAACCACGTGACTAACATAACGTGAGTATATATTACATATAAGCATATGGCATAGATCAAATCACTTATGTGTATGAGTTAATTTAGTAATCAAAGATAAATAGTATTAAGACCATACTTTGCATCCTGTAAGATACATAATCATTTGATATGACCTGGTGCCCGTTGCACGACGCTCTTGTAGTGCTACAATAGTTGTAACTGGCCTCCCGCCACAATAGAAAGCGTTGACGTTACAATAGTTGTAGCCTCGTGCAACGGGCAACTGGTTATCAAATAACTTAACAATATGAACTGTTATAGCTCTTGTAGCATCTTCATGATCTTATGCCAACACTGACATACCTAACACGAGCTTGTTCCTCGCATTCCCTGTGGACACAATGGCTAGACATGCTTGTCTAATGTAGACAAACAGATAGCTTTCTTGTGAAAACGAACAACTTTCCAGAATATTATTGCTTCTTTTATTATCTAAATCTGACAACATTTGTTGAAGGCTTACTTGGATTGAGAGACAGCAGACAGACTACTAGGATTATATTACGGAAACGTCTATTGAGTTGATACAGTGCGCACACGTCTTGTCATACAATGACATGAAATAGTGTTGAAAACATATCGCTCTCTAATAAGTAATAAACGGATGAAGTCCATTACACATTTAGATCAATCAGGTTAATCTATTAATTAACGGAAGCATACAAATGTGCACACACATTTTGCAAGGTCTCTGAATGGGTATAAATTACATGGTATTGAACACGTATAACAAATGGCAGCATCTACATCACGTTACATATGCTGCCATTACAGCTTTTAGTGAACAGTGCACTATAATATTTATTATTATTATTATTATTATTATTATTACGTATGTGGTTTTTGTTTGTTTGTTTGTGTATGTGTGTGCATTTATTTATTTTCAATGTAATATTATTACTATTATTATTATTATTTTAGTAGTAGAGGTAGTAGTGGTAGTAGTAGTAGTAGTAGTAGTAGTAGTAGTAGTAGTAGTAGTAGTAGTAGTAGTAGTAGAAGTAGTAGCTATTAGCATCATCAGCATTTATTTTGTAAGAATAGCTAACACACAAAAGTTTAAATGCCGCAAATAAAAGTATTGCGTTTACCAAAGATAAATATGCTGTACCATGTAGTATATTATTCATTGAAAACAGCAATGTCCAACAGTTTTTTTGCAATAAAAACTGTTTGGATATCTTACCATTTGTGTCAATGATTACATATTACGTTTCACTCCTCGTCCACCTCTGACACACTCCCTACTCCAATGACGCTCCCTGGCACCTAACTAAGAGTGTCGTTGTCTGTTTGCAGGTGTGACGCACCTGTGGGGTGGCGACCCAGAGCGTCACTTACTCGCTCAGGATCAGTCGTGGAGGACACTGCTAGAATTCCTGAACAAGCACATGCGAGCACAGTCCAAGTTGTGATGACTTCTGGAGAGTCAATTAAATTAATTACCGGTTAAATGTATTCCCACTTGTTTATGTACAATGTCAATGGTTCTAAAAGATACGGTCACAGGCACTTAAAGAATCGGGCCATTATTATTTTACTTATATTATTATAGTGTATTTTATAGAATTTATTAAAACTAAATAATGGCCCGCTTCAAGTGCCTGTGTTTAGTCTTCTATTGCAGCAAGAATGGAATGAGTACATTGACTAATATATATAGTATATCCTGGGTTAATCTGCGTCACTGTTGAATGTGAATGTATGGTTGTCTTCAGCAGGAATGTAGGCTACCTGTATTCCAGCAAGCTGCCAGTAACATACCAGGATATCGTTTCACGAAGCTCTCATATATATCTATCATTTGGGCAGAAGACACATCGTACACGTGTTGTTTCTAAGAATGATATGGGTTTTCTTTAGCATTGACAAGG
>JAUTBV010115366.1:0-13732 GCA_032361325.1 Lepetodrilus fucensis
TCAGTGGCCAGAAACAACAGGATCACCAAAGCACTCGCTCACACTGCCGAAACCTTCAAAGCCATGAATGATCGGGGCTAACTAATCAGCCCTGAAGCTTCGGCGATTGGCTCATCGCTGGGAGCTCGATAGAACTCCACCCGAAAGCTCACCTCACCCACAGGCTTCACATGATGGGGACGGTCCGGGGGAATGACCTGGCTCTCACCCGCAGCCAGTTCAGTGGACTCGCCCTCGTCCTCAAAGGTGAACTCGAGGGTTCCAGCATCCACGATGGCTAGACCCCAGACTCCGGTGGCAACCCGGTGAGCGGCCAGCAGCCCGGCGGGAACGGAGTCCTCATCAAATTGGGAAGTGGAGCGGGCTAGCTCGTAGCCCTCGGGGATCTGATCCTGACCAATCACTGTTCTACTCCTGTTTCAACGACCGCCGCGGCGGCTGCCGAAGTCTCGGTCACGCTAGCACCGATATTTGCCCCGCCTTCCAGATCCAGATTGGGCAAGAGGCGATCCAACCATTTTGGCAGCCACCAGTTCGGATCACCAATGAGGGCCATGGTTGAGGGAACAAGAATCATGCGAATGATGGTGGCGTCAACAGCCACGGCGGTAGCTAAGCCGACACCCATCATCTTGACGATTGGATCATCGCTGACCACAAAGCCAAGGAAGACGCTGATCATAATGAGGGCGGCGGCGGTGATGACCTTGGCGGTAGCACCCAGCCCTTCGACCACACTGTCGATATTGGTGTGACCTCTCTGGTACTCCTCACGGATCCGGGAGAGGATGAATACCTCGTAATCCATGGAGAGTCCAAAGAGGATGGCGAACATCATCATGGGAAGGAAGGAGGCAATAGGAACGGCTTCCTCCAGGCCAATGAGCGAGCGTCCCCAGCCCCATTGGAAGACGGCAACCACTACTCCGTAGGCCGCACCGATGGCGAGGAGGTTCATGAGAGCAGCCTTGAGCGGCACCAGTATCGACCGGAAGACCGTCATCAACAACAAGAAGGAGACGGTGACCACGGCCCCAATAAACCAGGGCAAGCGGTCAGCAATCTTGTCGGACTGATCGATGAAGGCGGCGGTCGGACCCCCGACGTAGGCCTCGGCCCCGGTCCCATCGGTGACCGCTGGCAGGGTCTCGTCCCGCAAGAGATGGATCAGATCGCTGGTGGCCTCATCCTGAGGTTTGGTGGTGGGAATCACGGTGATCAGAGCGGTGTCACCAGCGGAGTTGAACTCTGGTGGCGAGACAGCGGCGACGCCGTCACTGGCCACCAAGCTTTCCCGGATACCTCCGGCCACCATCTCTGGCGAGTCAGACTCGGCAAGGTCCACGGTAATGAGTAGTGGACCGTTGAACCCGTCTCCGAATCCGTCCGCTAGCAGGTCATAGGCCTGACGATGGGTCGTGTCTTCGGGATCGGTACCGGCGTCGGCCTGACCCAGACGCATGTCCAGCACCGGGATAGCCATGATCAACAAGATGACCGAGGCGGTGATACTGCTACGCCACGGGTGGTGGGAAACCCAATGAGCCCAACGGACCCAGCCGGTTTGAGAACCGACTTCTGGCCTAACTAGGACATCGGCGGAAGTCGCCCTGTTGGCTGCCAAATCCACGGCCTCTTTCCGGACCTTTCGGCTGAGAATTCTATTGCCGGAGAAGCCAAGCAAGGCTGGTAGAAGCGTGATGGCGACCACGACAGCCACGGCCACCACGATGGATGATGCATAGCCAAGGGCGGAGACAAACGGAATCCCAGCCATCATCAGACCCAGGATTGCCACCACCACGGTTCCCCCAGCGATCACAACCGCCTGACCTGCGGTGGCATTGGTCTGACCGATGGACTCTTCCATGTCCATACCCGCGGCCAGGTTGTCGCGATGCCTACTCAGGATGAACAGGGCGTAGTCGATACCAACACCCAAGCCAATCATGGTTCCCAAACGTGGTGCCATCGAAGGAATATCAATCAGACCGCCAAGGAGGCCGACGATGGAGAGACCGGTGACAAGCCCGACTATGGCCGCCCCCAGCGGCATGGCCATGGCTCGGAGAGAACGAAAGGTGATGAACAAGATGACGAGAGCGGCCAACATGCCGATGGCCTCGGAGGGACCAGTAGTCCGTTCTTTCAACAGGATCGGAAGCTCCCCGCCAAACTCGACCTGTACACCGGCATTCTCTGCAGGTTGTGCGGTTTCCCTGAGTTCTGCGTAGGTTTCATGCCCGAGTTCGGCGACGGTATCGGAGAACTGAACGGCAGTGAACGCCGTTGTTCCATCCTGTGACACCGAACGCGGACTGCCGAGAGCATCCGTCGATTGCACGACTGAGTCCATGCCGCGGATCTCGGCCAGGGTGGCATTGATTGCTTCGGCATTGGCGGGATCGTTCACAGACCCTTCGTCGGTATGAAAGACCACCATGGCGGTGGCCCCGGCCCGCTCGGGGAACCTCTCCTTGAGGACATCAATGGCTTCAGACGATTCGGCACCCGGAACGGTGAAATCGTCTACCTCTCCTCCACCAATCGTCTGGTTCAGCAGCACGACTCCGACGATGACAGCAACCCATATGGCCACCGTCTTCTTCCGATTTCTGAACGAATACACACCGATGCGGTACAGCCAATTGGACATGGCTTCATCCCCTTTTATCTCTCGAGCGATAGTCAAACTTGGTAAGTCTCGACACCTTAACAGATGATTGCAGTGGCTGCAATCTTTTATTTACTGAAATCTTGCAGCGAACGCCATAATTGATCTAGAATGGTCACATGACGCAAGAACCGGGGCTCCGTGCCCGCAAGAAGAAGCAGACGGCGAACCGGATCGAAACAGCGGCCCTGGATCTGTTCGAAGAACGGGGCTTCGACTCGACCACGGTGGATGACATCGCTACCGCCGCCGATATTTCCTCTCGGACCTTCTTCCACTACTTCCCCACCAAGGAGGACGTTGTCCTGGGTGACTATGCCGCCCGGCTGGTGAGGGTCACCGAGACTCTCAAAGAGCAACCGCTGAGCTCTCCTCCGTGGGAGGCCCTCGGCGTTGCGTTCGCTGCGGTTGCCCATGACTATGAGACCCAGCACAGCCAGCTTCGGCGCCGGTTCCTCATCATGATGACTTCCGGCTCGGTATTCGCCCGCAACCTGCAGCTCCAGGCGGGCTGGGAGGATGCGGTAACCGAGGCCTTGGAAGAGCGAATGGATCTGGAGACCAACAACCTTCTGCCGCGACTCATGGCCGCTTCGGCCCTGGGAGCAATGCGTTCATCGGTCCGCCATTGGCTGCCGATCGCCGATCAGTCCTTGCCCGATCTAGTACAGGACTGCTTCAACCAGCTGGCCGCCGGGTTCGAACAGGGCTAGCCAGTCTCTGTTTCTTCAGCCCACTCACACTTCAGCCCACTCGCACTTCAGCCCACTGATAGAACCAGTCGCCGTCATCTTCGGGGTGGGGCCACGTCTCGTACAAGATTATCTCGCCCAGATTGTTAGTTAGTAACTCTCGCCAAACACGATCCGATCGACGACTGAAGTTGCGTTCGATATCGACAGAGTTGCTGAGCAGTTGCTCGGTGTGGTCTGGGCCTCCCCAACTTCCGATGATGGCAACACCGCCCCGACGCAAGACTCGGCCCAGTTCTTGCAGGGCTTGCTCGATGACCCCATTGGAGATGTGCATGAGCACACTCAGGGACCAGACAGCATCAAAGGAGTTGTCATCAAAGGGCAGGGCCACCACCGAACCCGTTAGGGCCATCGCTCCCTGTCCAGCGCAACGACGGGCGTTCTCTTCCGATAAGTCCAGGGCGACCACATTGCGACGAGCCACGACCAGAGCCTCCACATCGCGCCCCGGTCCAGGCCCCAGATCGAGAATAAGGGCCGGGGCTTCGGGGAGAACGTTGCTGATGGCTCGTTCGACGGCACGCAATCGTCGACCCTCGGTTTTCAACTGGGAACGGTTCTCTGCTTGCGAGTCGTAATAGCTGATCAACTCCGCTTCGATCTGAGCCTGTGACTTGTCCCCCATGCCCCGATCCTAGAAGGCTTCGCCGCTCAACTTCCGGGATCCGAGCGGCCTACACCGAACTTTGTTGTGTCCACGACCCATTTGTGGGTCGTCCTAGCAACAAAGTTCCCGGTCGTGTGGTGCAAATGGCGGCAAGACTGCCTTACTACTTAGATACTGACACTTTCGCCGGTACGACCAGGAGAAGGCAGCGGGTTTGACGACGAGATCCAGAACTCCCAAACCCGTTGTCACCTTTCATGATTTTTTCAAGACGGCCGAGCCCTTGCTCCGGCGGGCGCTGGTCGGTGGCTTTGGTCCGGACCTGGGCCGCGAGGCCACATCGGAGGCTCTGACCTATGGCTGGAAGAACTGGGAACGGATAGCCGGGCTGGACAATCCCAACGGCTATCTCTACCGGGTGGGCGAACGCTGGGCCCTTCGGTACCTGGACCAGCCCCTGATGCAGTCATCATCAAACGGTGTGGGCTCGATATCCGAAATGGCAGCAGGGCTGGCGGAATCGGGTACCACCGAAACGGCGCTGCCAAGCAATACCGAACCGGGCCTGGCCGCAGCACTGCAATCGCTTTCTCTTCGCCAACGCCAGGTGGTGGTGCTGGTGGCCAGCTTTGGTCTGAGTCACAGCGAGGCCGCCGACCTGCTGGGCATCTCCCGGTCATCCATCCAGAACCATGTTGAGCGGGGCATGAAGAAACTCCGCACCTCTCTAGGAGTCGAGACATGAAACTCGAAGAGTCCATCCGAATCCACATTGACGGGGTTGCTCGCCCTATCACTCTGGAGGAGATCCGCCAGCAAGCAGGCTCACCGCCATCCAGCGGCTCACGAACCATTGCCATTCTCGACCCTGACTCGATAGCCCCCGTCCAAGACCTCGATCCATTCTCCGGACGGGCCCCGGGCGACGAGGTTGCCCAGGTCGAAACGGTGGAGATCAAACACGGCATTCGTCCCGTTCGTTGGCTGCAAGCGGCGGCCGTTTTCCTAGCCGTTGGCCTGAGTGCCACCGCGGTATTGTGGGTCCGAGATGGCCGATCAGTTGGGCTCGATACCGCCGGGACCGCTGAAACCCAAGCCGCTGCTGCCCTAGCCACCATGGAAGAAGCGGCCAACGCCACCGTCGACGGCTGGACCCAGGTTGAGGATCCCAATGGTATCTTCGTCGCCCCCGACATCACCGAACTGATCGAGGTCAACCGCCTTGACCGCTTCAACCTGCCCTGGGGACTGAGTCCCAGCATCTTCCAAGTCGTCGACATCAAGCATCTCTCCTCCGGCTACTACGCCGTCGGCTCCCACAATGATGAGGTGATCTCAAGCGCCGTTATCTGGCGTTCCGATGACGCCGAGACATGGGAGCAAGTCCTCGGCTCGGAGCAAAGCTACGACGCTTGGGAAATCGGCAACAGTTACCCCTCTGGAACAGGACTCGCCGGTATTGCCGAGCACGGCGGCACCACTGTCGCCGTCGGATGGATCCGTTCCGAACGGAGCACTCCAGCAGCCTGGGTCCAGACCTCCGACCAGCAATGGCAAGTGGTTCCTCTTCCGTCACCCGAAGGACTTGATAGTTGGATCTTCTCCATCGTTGCCGACGACCAAGGCTTCTTGGTCAGTGGTCAAACCCAAGACACCCAGCAGGAGTGGGACTTCGCGGGGACTAGACTCTGGCGTTCATCAGACGGTCTCGCCTGGGAACTGATCGAGGCCTCCGGTTTCAACCCCGACGACCAGGTCTTTGACATTGTCAAGCTCGATCAGACACTGGTCGCTGTAGGCAGAGCTGGTGGCTGGAAAGGTTACGCGGCCGTCTGGATATCCGCCGACGGAGGCAATACCTGGATTCCTTCTTTACTGCCGGAAGGGCCGACGGACTTGCCCCTATCTGGCATCTATTCCGTCGCTGTCGGTCCCGAAGGGTTGATGGCAATTGGTGAGCGGAGATCGACTGATGGAGAGTTGATGGAGACCTCTGATTCTGATCTGTTGGAACTCTACGGCTCAGTGGACCTGGCCGTATGGACCAGCAGCGACGGTAGGGAGTGGATCGAGCATCAGGGGCCGACCGATTCTCGAGGCCACGAATTCCCCCACAGGGTCGAGTGGGGACCAGCAGGATTCTTGATTACCTCAACCAGTTTCTGGCCGGACGGACACCAGGGGAGTTCGTGGCTCACCCTCGACGGCACAGAACTAAACCGCGTCGGTGATCAAGGAGACGTCAACACCTTCACCCTCACCCATGTGGCTACTCCCGACAGCTACGTCGGCCTCGGTGATCCCGAGTCTCATTGGTTCACCGGCTTCGAAGACGACTACCCCAACCCGGATGAGAAAGAGCCACAATTCCTGGAGATCTGGCAGCTCCAGGTCACAAAAGCAGACAGTTAGCAGAGATCCGGATCGTCACCTGAGGTGAGCTTTCTGGCTTGCGCGACCAGCAGAGGGTCGCGGTAGGCAGAAAGCTCAAGGCGCTTCGTCCGCCGGGCACGGATGAGGCGTAGGTCCAGCAGCAGAAAGACCAGGGGGATGACGAAGGTCAGGGCGCTCGATCAGTCCGGCATCGGCCAGATCTAGTACTCCTCGGCTTGAATGCTGGCACCGAGTTGGTGAGCCAGCCAGGGGGCAAGCTCATGAGTCTGGGCTACGGTCAGCAAACACCCGGAAAGGTCTTGCGCCACCTTTAGATCTAGTTTGGTGGCCTCGCGGAAGTCCACCCGTTCACAGGTGGCCCGATCCAGGCTCAGCTCGCTGATGGTGCAGCCATCAAAACTGACATCCTTCAAGTCGGCTTCGAACAGATCAACGTCCACCAACTCACAATCGCGAAAACCCACCCGCTCAAGCTGGACCGAAGCCAGGTTGGGCATGCGAATCGAACACTCAACGAATTCCACATCGATCACTGCGCCCACCAACTCCGCGCCGGTCAGCTTGCAGTGAGAGAGCGATGACCGCAATATCGACTCTGAATGCAGTCGACTCAGATCGCATCGCTCCAGGATCGAATCTCGGACCGTGACATGGGTGCCGGGACCAGCAACCAGGCGCACCCCGACCAGGCGGCTGCCGATGACCTCGACCGTCTCAAATCCACTTACGTCAAGAACGCAATCCCCCAACTCGACACTATTGATGTCCAGCCAACCATCACCCGACTCAAGCTCCTCGATGACAACACCCGGCAGTACCTGCCTGGCCCTTGACCCGACGGATCCCCATTTCGGTTGCTTGGCGAAGGGGGTCGGTGGGTTAAGCCAGGGCACACTGACAGTATGCCCGATAGCAGCATGACCGATAACAGCATGACCGATAACAGCATGATCGATGGCAGCATGACCGATGCTGACACACCTGAAACCGACTTCCAACGGGCCATGAGCCGCTTTCGGTTGGACGACAAGGTGGTCGTCCTTACCGGTGCCAGCTCGGGGCTCGGTCGCCGTTTTGCCCAAATCTTGACCGAGGCCGGAGCCACCGTCGTGGTGGCCGCCCGTCGAGTCGACCGCCTCACCGATTTGGTCAGCGAGCTTGGACGCGGACTCGCCGTCCCCTGCGACGTTGCCGCCGACAACGCGCCCGAAGACCTCATCAAGGCCGCTCTGGATGAATACAACCAGATCGACATCGTGGTCAACAATGCCGGAATCTCCCGGGTCCTGCCCGCCATCGATGACACCATCGAAGGGTTCCGTCACGAGCTCAATGTTGATCTGGTCGCCCCCTACGAGGTCGCCCGTCATGCCGCTCGCTGGATGATTGACAACACGCGACCCGGATCCATTGTCAATATCGGCTCGGTCCTCGGCCACGTCGGCGGCGGCCGCCTCAAGGCCCCCGGCTACGCCGCGGCCAAGGGTGGTCTGCACAACCTCACCCGAGAGTTGGCCTCCCAATGGGCCCGTAAGGGAATACGGGTCAACGCCATCGCCCCTGGCTGGTTTGAAACCGAGATGAATAGCGGCATGTTCGACTCCGACGGCGGCATGGCCTATATCAATAGCAACGCCCCCATGGGAAGGCCGGGACAGTTGGAAGAACTGGACGGTGCCATGCTTTTCCTGGCCTCCGATGCTGCCAGCTACGTTACCGGCCAGGTGCTCTTCGTTGATGGGGGCTGGACCGCGATCTAGCATCGTCCCGCCGGCGCTGTGCGCTGACACCGTCCCACTACCTGCGACGGCCCGCTATCGTGTTCCCACTCATGGACCTGTACCTGATCCGCCACGCCCATGCCGGTAGTAGAACCGCCAGCCAGCGCGACATCTACCGCCCACTGTCGGACAAGGGCCACAGCCAAGCTTCCGACCTTGCCTTGCTCTTCGATGACATCAAGATCGGCCGGGTTTTCTCTAGCCCGGCAACCCGCTGTGTGCAGACGGTTGAACCCCTGGCCAAGTCGAACAAGATCAAGCTCCGCGAACGGGACGTCTTGTGGGAGGGGTCACTCATTAGCGACGTGATCGACCTCATGAACAAGGCAGACACCCCAACGGTCCTGTGCTCTCACGGGGACATCATTCCCGGCGTCATCGAGACCCTGGGAGACCAGGGCGTCCCTATCAAGGGACGGGGTTGCGAAAAGGGGTCGATCTGGATCGTCAGCTACAAGGGCGACAAGATCATCGGGGCTCGCTACGTTCCAAGAAAGGCCGACCGCCTCGGCTAGGCCAGGCTGTCACTCGCAGGTAAGCCTGTCACTCACAGGCGAGCGAGTCGGCAATGGGCTGGATGAGTTGGATGATCATCGGAGATGGTCGTAGGGAGTCCAGGACCGCAAGCTCGGCGCAGGCCTCCTCTTCTCGTCCGCTACGGGAGAAGACCACGACCCGAAAAGCCCGAGCATCGGCAAAGCCTGGGTCAACTTCCACCGCCTGGGCCAGGGATTCTTCTCCCAAGGCAACAAACTGTGCGAAGGCGTCCTCGTCTCCGGCCTGCTGGGCCGATCCCGAGGCCAGAATCAGGAACCAGCCTTTGTAGGTCAGGGCCTCGACGTTCTGGGGGTCCTCGGCCAACACCTCATCAAAACACACCAGAGAATCACGAAGCTCTCCCGCCGACATGAGCTGTTGGCAAGTCAGAACCTTGTCGCGAGCCGACTCATCAATCGTTCCCGTCAATGACCCAGAAGCGCCACGCTCCCCCACGGCCTGGGCCAGAAGCCAGCCAGCCCCAACGGCAAAGAGTAAGAGCCCAACGGCGGTGGCCACCAGCCGACCGAACGAGCGCCCCGTCTTCGGCGAGCCCTGTGATTTCGAGCCCTTGGTTGTGGCCTTCGACTCTGGCCGTCTCGAAGCCGACTTCTGTTCTGCTCCCTCAATGTCTCGAATCAGGTCGGCGGCCCGCACGGTGTAGTCGCCCTTCAGGGCTTGATAGTCGGCCTCGTCAAGATCGCCAGCCGCATACTCGACCTCCAGATCATCAAGCGAAGACAGGAGAAAATTGCGCTCCTCCTCCATTGAGGAGAGTCGAGCGGTCATGAGATACCAGTCCTCGAACCGGCCTTTCGTCGGGCCTCGGCAACCAGTTCGGTATCGGCATCGGTAGCCGACCGCAAACCACCGGACCGACGGCGCAAGATCAGAACCACAAAGGCCGAACCGGCAACCGCAACCACCACCGGCAGGATCCAGATCAGCAACGAAATCCCCTCGGCCGGCGGGGTAAGCAGAACATCGCCTCCGTAGGCCCGAATGAGTTCGTCGCGAATCTCTTGGTCGGTGGCGCCGCTGTTCACCTTGATCCGGATGAAGTCTCGGATGGTGGCCGCCACCGCGGCATTGGATTCGGACACAGCCTGGCCGTCACACTGGGGGCAGGCATAGAGGGTTTGCAGATGTTGGATCCGCTCATCGCCCTCGGCGGGGCCAGAGGAATCAAAGGTGGCAACACCGAGAAGGAACACTGCCATCAGCCCGAGAAGAGCCCACGACGTCGCCCGACCCGACCTGGTCACGGTCCCTCAACGATCGATATTATCTGGTCTGCGGTGATTCCTCCGGTGTAGTGGACGACTACCACTCCATCGGGATCTACCAGGAAGGTTTCCGGAACGGCGCGGATCTGGAAGTCAATGGCCAACTGAGGATCGTTCATAACCGGCCATTCACCACCCCGTTCATCAAAGAATTCCGAGATGTTCTTGGACGAATCATCAAAAACCACGGCCACAACGTCCAGGTTGTTGTTGGCATCGCCCCACTCATCCAGAACAATCAGATCGGGGTGTTCGGCAACGCACTGGGGGCACCAGGTAGCGAAGAAGTTGACCACCACCCAGCGGCCACGCGAATCATCGACATCGAACTCACCACCCAACATTGCTTCACCAGAAATTTCCGGCACCCGCTTGCCCAACAGACGGCTGGAGAGCTCGGCGTCACCGCTACTCCCGAAGGCCAACAATCCGACTAAGGCAACCAGGACCACACCAACCCCAAGGGCCAGCATCCTTGTGGCCTTACCGCGTGGCTGGGCGGGCTCGTCCTGGTCGTTATCCAAACCGTTGTTAGCCTCCTCAGACATCACTGGCCCCAGCGGAAATCAGATCGACACTCTCGGCCGCGTCGAAACTATTGTCAGGCGTACCGCCAAGCGCGGCCGAGACCGCCTCGGTGCCCCGACGTCGTTTTCCGTGGAAAATGGCCAGGATCGAGCCGATGCCCATTAGTGCGCCGCCGGCCCACAGCCAACTAATCATCGGTCGAATAATGACCCGCAACCGGATCGGGCCCGTGGGATCGTCCGGGGATTGATCAAGTACCAGGAACAGATCTTCGGTGAACCCCGGCCTGACCGACGGGGTCGGCACCACCATACCCGACTGCAAGTAGCGGGTCTGGGCCGGGGTGTACACGTCCCCACCATCAATCTGCACCTCGGCGAAGATCCGTTGGCGGCGATCGTTCTGATCGGCCTTGAGTTCAAGATAGGTGAACTCATGATCGCCGACCACCACGGATTGGCCCGGTAGAAGGGTGGCACTGCGATCGGTCTTGTAGGCCTCGCTACTGGCGATCCCAACGGAGATCAAGACGACGCCCAGATGCACAATCATCCCACCGTTAGTTCGCCCGATGAATCCTCGCCACCCCTGACGACGGGTCGCCAGAACCAGCTGGCGCAGGGCGGCTCCGGCCGCAAAACCACCGAGTCCAAAGGTCAGAACCGGGTACAAGCCACGAGCACCTAGCACGATGGCCACCAGCATTGACCCAACGCCAGCCGTCGCTGGCCAGAACAGCCTCTGGGACAAGAGCTCCGTCGAAGCCTTGCGCCAAGGTAGAACCGGAGCCGATGCCATCAAGAACAACATCACGAAGGCAATGGGCCGACCAAGGGAATCGAAGTAGGGGCGCCCGATGGTGAGCCGAGAACCGTCCCAAACTTCGGCCAAGAGGGGAAAGACGGTACCAAGCAGAACCACGAAGGCCAGGGCACCAAACACCACATTGTTGGCCAGGAAGGCGCCCTCACGAGAAAGGGGCGAATCGATGGCGCCCGGCGAGCGAAGTTCGTCGCCGCGCCAAGCAATCAAACCGATACTGCCGCCACCTACGATGCCAAAGAAGACCAAGATCCAAGGCCCGATGGAACCTTCTGAGAAAGCGTGGACCGATTCCACAATCCCCGACCGCGTCAAGAAGGTGCCGAGAATAGTGAGGGAGAAGGTTGCACATAGAAGCGATAAGTTCCACACCCGCAACATGCCTCGACGCTCCTGCACCATGACCGAATGCAGATAGGCGGTGCCTGTCAGCCAGGGCAAAAGCGAGGCATTCTCCACCGGATCCCAGGCCCAGTAGCCACCCCATCCCAGGACCTCATAGCTCCACCAGGCGCCTAGCACTATGCCAATAGTAAGGAAACCCCAGGCGGCAACCGTCCAGCGACGGGTCTCCACCAGCCACCCCTCACCCACTCGACCAGTGATCAGGGCCGCAATGGCGAAAGCGAAGGGAACCGAGAAGCCCACATAGCCCAGGTACAGCATGGGCGGATGAAAGGCCACCAGAATGTGGTTCTGCAAGAGGGGGTTGGGCCCGGGACCGTCGAAACCGGCGGGAACGACCGCTTGCACAAAGGGATTGGCCGGGCCAACCATCAGGGCGAAGAAGAATCCGCTGATGGCAAGCATGACCACCAGAGCCCACCCCAACAGGGGATCACTGGCTCGATCTCGAAACTTCACCAGAACCGCCGCCACATAGCCCGAAAGAAGCAGTGCCCACAGAATAATCGAACCCTCTAGGGCCGACCAGAGGGCGGCGAAATTGAACAGGGCCGGAGTGGTGGAGCTACCGACCTTCTGCACAAAGGCGATGGAATAGTCGCGCTGGAATAGTGCGACCTCCATCATCACGAATGCTCCTACGCCCGCCACTAAAACCAGCCAGGCCCATTGACGAACCGAACGAAGGAGGCGGATGCGCCCCGTCAGCAGGGCGTAGGCCCCCACGCTGGCACCGAGAACCGAAGCCATCAATCCAAGAACCGAGAACCCGTAGCCGAGGGCTGGGTTCACGGAAGGACCCCGTTTTCGCCCACTCCGGGTCGATCCTCGTTGTCTTCGTTGTCGGCGATGTAGGTCTCGGAGTGCTTCACCAATATCTGGGTGGACTCAAAGACGCGACCATCCCAGTGACCTTCGATAACAACCGGCATCCCAATCTCAAACAGGTCGGTTGGTTCTTCTCCAATGTGCCGAATCTCGGCCTCGACATCATTGAAGGACACCTGAAAGGTGATGATTCCAGCGTCGTCCTTGACAGGATTGGAGACCACCACGCCCTGCATCCGGAAGGTACGGTCACCAAGCTCGGCCTGCTCGGCCACCGCCTCATCAACGTTATAGAAGAACACGCTGGCACTGGTTACCGCCTTGAACAAGACGAAGGCCAACACAAATACGATCGAGCCAACAATCAAACGGTTCCGTGCTTTGGATCGAGGTCCCGCCGCCGGCGTGGTGACCTGGGGCGTCAGATCTAGATCTTGGGTGTTGCTCGCTCCATCACTATTCGTCAAGGCACCATCGTTTCTAGTCAAGGAAGCGTCGATCTTCTTCGGGGAGTTGACTGGACAAGTGTCGGCCCCGCTTCAGTATCACCAGCGCGTAGCTGGCCAGAGTCACAAAGACGACCAGGTAGCCGGGAACAACGTATTCCATCTAGGAACCTCCTGGGGCCAAGTAGCCACCCTGAGTTTGAGTGGCCGCCCCTTCGTTGCGGCGTTCGTAGAGCGCCAGGTCCAATCGGTGGGCATCCAACTGATGCTGGAGCCAGGCCAGCCGGAACCGGTGCATCACCAACCAGGCAAAGGTTGAGGCCATGGCCAACAACCCAAGAAAGAAGGAGAACATCATCAGCCCTTCAATCTGGGAGTCCAGGGGCTTAAGGGTGGAGTCCTGGTGCAGGCTGCGCCACCAGCTGACCGAGAACTTGACGATGATGGTGTTGAAGAAGCCGATAATGCCAAGCACGGCGGCCCGGCGAGAGCGGGCCGTTGCATCCATGTCGAGCTTGCGAACAGCCAGATAGCCAAGGTAAAGAACAAAGGACACGGCGGTGGAAGTAAGGCGTGGATCCCACTCCCAGTAGGTCCCCCACGTTGGCCTACCCCAGAGCATCCCCGTGATCAGGGTCAGACCAAGAAACACCACGCCAACTTCGGCGG
>JAUTBV010115377.1:0-13726 GCA_032361325.1 Lepetodrilus fucensis
CTGGAATTTCTGGATTAGAGCTTATAAAAGAGTTACGTTCATACAATGATACTACCCCTATTATTATGATAACAGCTTATCAAGATACCATTCACTTAAAAACAGCATTTACAAATGGATGTAATGATTACATTAAAAAACCTTTTGAGCTAGATGAGCTTGACATGCGTATAGAAAATATTTCACGTACTTTTAATATTGAACAAAATCAAAATATTAAGATTACAAAAGATATTTTTTTTGATACACTGAACCACAAAATAACTAAAAATGGAGAAATCTTTTCAGTTGCAAAAAAAGAGAGTGAATTTTTAAACTATCTAGCCATCAATCGTAACCGTACCATCTCAAAAGAGGAACTCACTCAAAATTTATGGTCATTTGAAAACATGCCTAGTGATGCAACTTTGCGTGTATATATAAGAAATCTTAGAGCATTAATTGGTAAGACAGCCATAGAAACCATAAGAGGAATGGGGTATCGTCTTGTATCATAATGAACGTCGAGCGTTAATAAGCTTTTTACTCATTTATGTTAGCTCTTCTATTCTTATGTTGGGTTCAATCGGTTTTCTCTACTATAAAGAACAAATTGCAACCATAGACAGATACTGTGGAGTAAGCATGGAAAACATGGCAATGCAGATTAAAATGGATATCTTAAGTCATGCAGATATCAACTCACTTTTTGATGATGCAGAACGTCTTAGAATAGGACTTTATGATAAAGACTTCAAAGCCATAGTCTCTAACTTAACAACAACAAAAATAGACTTTGACCAGACCAACTATACTGAAAAATCTTCAGCTTTTTTTGTAAGTTCATTTATTAAACCAACAGATGGTATTAAATATGTAATTATCGAAGACTCAAAAGTTTCAGGAGAGATGATAGAGTTGCAATCTTTTATATGGATGATGCTCTTTATAGCTTCTATATTTATTGCTCTAATTGGTTACCTTTTAAGTCGACTACTGCTTAAACCAGTAAAAGAGAACTTTGCCATACTTAGCCGTTTTATGAAAGACTCAGCACATGAATTAAACACCCCTGTTACAGCTCTTATGATGTCTGCCAACTATTTAAAAAAGACTTACGACCCAGAGATGATAGAGCATATGCTTATGAGTTCAAAAATGATTTCAGAGACGTATAACTCTATCTCTTACTTGGCTTTTCATGACATAGATATTGAAAATATAGAGGAGTTTGACCTAGCAGAACTTATTCAAGACTCTATAGATTATTTTAAAGAGATTGCTGGAAGTAAAAACATTATTATAAAAGCTGAGCTTCAAACATATATAATAAACAAAGATAAAAACAGCATCAAAAAGCTTATTAATAATCTTATTACCAATGCAATCAAGTATTCATACAGAGACAAAACAGTCGAAGTCTCACTGAAGTCAAACATTTTCACCATTAAAGATGAAGGTGTAGGCATATCCAAAAAAGACAAAAAAAAGATTTTTAAACGCTACAAACGTCTTCAAATGCAAGAAGCTGGTGGTTTTGGAATCGGGCTCGATATTGTCATGGGTATCTGTCGTAGTAACAACATCAACATAGAGCTTGAATCAGAACTAAAAAAAGGAAGTACCTTTACTTTAGTTTTTAATGCTTAAAGAGCCATAAATCAAATCTTTATTAAAGTTCAATGCAAAATCAAACTCCTCTTTGCTTACAGCTGCTATCTGGCTTCTAAAGTTTGCTAAAAGTGAGTTAACCATACTATTGCTATTTATTTTATTTAAAGAGATAATAGCACCTTTCAGTCTAGTACTTAAGACCTCTCTATCTTCATATCTTATATCATCCATTGTTCCCAATGCAGCTTTAACTATAAAAATTTTTTTATCTTGAGGCATCTTAGCCCTCCTACTTATATTAATATTAAATTATTAATATAATATCTAAAATAAAGTTATAAACAATAATTATTTATAACTTTATTTGATAAATTAAACCTTTATCCTCTTCCACTCACCTTTGTCAAAAGCTCTCCACATAAAGAAAGCCTTTACAAAAGTGTCAGATATCATCGCTATATATACCCAAATAACATCTTTAAAGTACCAAGTCAAGACAATAGCAGGGATAATACGTACCAACCACAATGAGGTCAAACTAATTTTTAGAGTTCTCTTACTATCCCCTGCTCCACGCAATGCCCCAGAGAGTACAAAACTTATTGCCAATGGTATCTGAGAAAGCCCAACTATTTTAAGATATAGACTCGCCTCTTTTATGGTCTGTGCATCGTTAGTAAAGAGTGAGACAATCATCTCTGGAGTAAATATCATAAAAAATGAGAGAAAAAACATCAGCCCAATGGCATACTTCATTACTAAAAGCACATCTTCTCGTGCCTGTTCAGGCTTTTTAGCTCCAAGCCCCTGCCCCATAAGTGCCATGGCTGCGATGGTAAACCCAATCCCTGGCATAAAAGCAAGACCTTCAATACGCAACCCTATCTGATACCCAGCTAAAACCTCTGTACCATAGTGGGCAATGGTCGCTGTAAAAAATGTAAAAGAACCCATAGTCAGCGTTCGCTCAAACGAGGCAGGTAAGCCTACCTTTAAAGCTCTATGAAACATGTTTTTAGAGAAACGAATCATCGGTTTAAAAGGTGTCTTTTTTCGTACATAAAGTACCACATAGACCAAAAGTTCCAACACATTGACTACCACAGTTGCTATGGCTGCACCCATCACCCCAAGCTCTGGAAAACCAAAGTTTCCAAAGATAAGTAGATAGTTCAAACCTACATTTAAAACAATGGAAACTAACTTAACATAGAGTGGTGTTTTGGTATCTCCTGTAGCACTCAACGCTGTTATAAAGACCAATCTCATAAATATAAACGGCATCATAAAGGTTAAAATCTGAACATAACCACTTCCAAGCTCCATCACTTCAGGTGCGACATCAAACCAAACATACAACCACGAAGAACCAAAGTACCATATGGGAACAATAAACATCGACAAAACAAAAGCAAACTGTAAAAGTGTCGAGAGAGCCAAAGAGGCTTGGTTCATTTTCCCTGCACCCTTAAAACGAGAAATCAGAGCATTAGTTCCCACTTGAAAGAGTGTTAAAACAGCAAAAATAAGCATAAGAGACTGCAACCCAACCCCTACAGCAGCTACAGCAAAAGCCGAAATAGTCCCCACCATTATAAGGTCAGTAATCACTTGAAGCATGTCAAGCAAGGAGTTAAAAGCAGCAGGAAGTGAGATGCTTAGAATTTTTTTGTGTTTAGCTTTATTTATTTTAACCAACTTACTACCTTACTATATTCATTTTTAACAAAAATCCTGCCAAATACTCATATCCCATTCTTCTTACATAATATAGTGTTGAGAGATTTGGGAAAAAATCTTCCCACTCTAAAATAAATTTTTTTTCATTATAATAAAAATCTGCAATAGGAATAATTTTAATCCCTTCTGCATACTGGTTAAAGAGTATATCTGCTCGTTTTAAGTGCCATGAGTTACTCACTAAAAAAATACTTTTTATGCCCTCTTCTCTCAATATTTTTAGACTATACTCTGCATTCTCTTTCGTTGTTTTACTTCTATCTTCAAAAAAATCTACTGTTGCATGAAATTCATCTTCTAAGACCTGCTTCATCACTTCAGCTTCGCTATGTCCAACATAAGCACCACCACCTGTAACTAAAATAGGAAGAGAAGTCTCACGCTGTAGGTAAGCACCAAATCGTATACGTTCTAGTAAACTACCTGAAACATTCGGTTGTTGCATACTACTACTGTCTCTTAATCCAGCACCTAAGATGACTATAGCTTCCACATAATACATCTCGTGAAAATCATTATTTAGATATTTTTTTTCCAGTATATAGTATGGGTAAGCATAAATAATAGGCATACTAACAACCCAAAGTAATAACAAAAACCAAAAAAGTGACATTACAGAAACAACTCTCTATACTCATCCTCATTATAAGTCACATGAACTTTTTCATCTCCATACTCTATAACAGGTCTTTTGAGCAGATAGTTCTCTTTAGCCATCCACTCTATTTTTCCATCGTCATCTAGGTTAAGCTCTTTAAGTCCTAAGTCACGATATTTTTTACCTTTGTTATTAAAAAGTACATCTATATCTACCTGTTTTAACCACTCACGAATTTTCTCTTCATCAACAGACTCTACTTTATAGTCTACAAAATCAAACTCTATACCGTTCTCTTTCATAAACTTTCTTGCTTTACCTACTGTTGAACAGGTTTTTATGCCGTATATTGTCATGTTATACCCTATTAAATTTTTCAGAATTATACACTTTATTTTTATATACTATTTTAGTTTTTCCACTTTGGTTCTATATTATTTTTACATACTTCTGAGATAAAATCTTCATGCTCTATTACACTAGAGACATTCCATCTACTTAAATCATGATTTTCATATGGACAACTATAATAATTATTAAACATTTTATTCATATTTGTAACATTTGAAACATCCCATCTACTAATATCTTGATTGAATCCTTCTATATCACTAAACATACCAGACATATTTGTTACTTTAGAGACATTCCATTTACTAATATCTTGATTGAAACTTTTGCTCATAGAGAACATATTTGACATATTTGTAACATTTGAGACATCCCATTTACCAATATCTTGATTAAACAGTTGAGTTTGGTAAAACATATTAGCCATATTTGTAACATTGGAGACATCCCATTTACTGATATCTTGATTGAAAAAGCCATTAACCCCTCTATTTAAGGTAAACAATCCACTCATATCTATAATCTGTGAAGTATTCACTTTTGTAACATCTTCACCATTTATAATCATCTCTTTTAACCTAGCAAGTGTAATAGGAGGATTACTATTAGTAATTTTAGAGAGAATTAATTGATAATCAGCAGTTCTGTACCCATCAATATTTACATAAATAGGTTCATTACTTTTAAGTGTTATTTCACAACTATCAATACTCTGTCCACCATTAGTTGACTTACAGTCAAACCTATGTTTAGTTGCTTTTTGACCAATTTTAACTCTTAAATCAGCATCAGCACTTAACTCATTTAAGTCAATTTTATAGCGTACACCTTTTTCTCCTAAAAATTTATAATCTTGAAATTTATTTCTATTGATATGACCTTTAACTATTTTATCCAATGAGAGTGTTTTTATCTCTTTAGGATCTTCTAAAGAACTCTTTAGTGTAAAATCAGCAGTCTTAAATCCATAAACCATAATATTAATTTTTTTTAATTTATTCCCAGTAGCTGTATAAGAACACTCTTCATTATCTGTGTTACTGTTTGATGAATAACAATCATTATTTCTAATTCTTGTAAGCTCATTGGCTTTAATATATAAATCCACATCAGCACTCAAATGAGTTAGTGTAATATTAATACTTTTATTTTGAGGAACAGTAACGGTATAATACTTTTTATCTTTATACTCTACATTGCTTATAATCGTTTCACCTATTTGTATAGGTTGAGGAGTAACAGCTAACAGCATTTGTGTTGCTAGCCCTATTAGAAATATTTGTTTAATCATTTTATAGCCCTTTTATTTAGTTAAAAAAATATAATAGGATATTTTGTGTTTTAAATGGTTTAAAAATATTATTTTATATTAAATAAATCTCTTTTTATTATTTTCTCCCTACTTCACCAAAGAAGTCATCAAAGGTTTGTCCCTCATTTGATTCGACTCCGTAATCTTCTATCATATCCATTCGTTCCTCTTCTGTCGATGCTTCAGTTAGAGGCTCCATCACTTCGATATATTGAATAATTGCCTCTCTTACTTCTTTATTTCCTTCTACTTCATAAAAAGCAAAATCTGTTGCAAGTACATAGCCATCTTTTTTATAAACAAATGCAGTAAAGAGTGCTTCACTCATTTTTTCTCTACACTCTGTATCATATAACTCTTCATGTTTTTCAGCTATCTCTTCTAATCTATTAAGTAATGTTGCCAAATGTCTTTCTGTTTCCGTATATTCTACAGGGTCATCATCTAAAACATCTACATCAAAGTCATAGTCATCTTCATCTCTTTCTGAGATTTTCTTTTTTGCTTTGCCTATCATGACTTTTGCAAAAATAATACTACCAATAGTAATGACATTAAAAGCAAAAGAGAGCCAAAAGAACCATCTATCTCCCCATATAAAATAGATAACAGCCGTTACCAAAATCCAAATAACTCCTTGAACAATACCTTTTTTAATTTTTTGCTCTGCATCATTCAATTTACTGTTCATCATCTCATCAAGACTTGCTAATGTACTCTCTGTATCATCAATTGTTTTTTCTATATCATCTCTTTTCACTATTTTTTCCTTTTAAATAAATTTTCAACTTTATCATAAACAGCTATAGACCAATGCTCATTATCTTTTTTTGAGATAAATCTATTGAACTCTAAAACATCCTCTAATTGATTCTCTTCTATTTCATCATTACCAATAGTGCCATAATTTCCTTCTTGGGACTCTATATATATTTTTGCACTCTTAAGCCACTTTTTTTGTTTGTAATATTTAAACAGTTTAGAGAGCGTCTTATATCCTGTCCAGCCTATCATAAAGTGCCATAAAAAGCTCCATCCCGTTATATCTGCCATAACAAAGTAAAGAATAATAGTCAATATACTAGCTATTAATCCATATATCTGTCTAGAAAAAAGATAGTTTGAAAACTTTTTCAACTCTAATAAACTACGCTCAATGTCAACTATTTTAATATTTTCAAACGTATCAGAGTCAAGCATCTTCTCAATTTTAAGAAGTACAACCCCCACTTTAGACATAGCACCTTTTACAAAAAACTTTTTAATATTTTTCCAAAAAGGTTTAGAGAGTATCTCGTTAGCCTCTATCTCATTATTTAGTTTCTCAAGCTCATCCAATCCATACATTTTAAAATCGTAGTCTCTATAATCATCAGATTCATCTTCATCCCAATCATCATATGTATCATCCCTGTTCACAGCCTTCTCTTTTTCTAAACGATACTTTGAAAAGTTATTTATACCATCTTCAAGTGACACTATTTCCCCCTACTCCACTGAACCCTAGTTGCCAATATATGCTCACAGGGTCCTTTGTGTAATTTGTTTTGTCCAAAGTACCAGCAGTTGCAAGTGGCATCTTTTAGTTTCATCTCATTGTCTATTACCAACATGGTGCTGTAAGTTTTGGCATTATCCATAACTGCACCTTGTATCTGAACCGACTCCTCTTGCACATAAACTTTTCCTAAAGTGACCAAGTTTGCTAAGACAAAATTAGAAGCTTTCTCTTCTCGCTCATTACTAAACTGTAGTCTATCCATCGGTAGAGGTTCACCTGAGAGTTCACGAACTCGGTAACTCTTTTTGTGCATATCATAAAGAACACGTCCTTGTTGAGCATAGATACCCAATGCCGACTCAATGATAGGTTTCTCTAAGCCCAAACGCTCTGAAAGGCTCATTGCACTCTCTACATGGTTAGCACTTAAAGCATCAAATACCCTTTGAGAAGTTACCGAGTCAACCTCTGCTCTAGGACTCATAAGGTCAAAATTTGCCGATGCCGACCAGTCGTTAGCCGACCAACCACTTAACCCTAAAGTAAAGTTCATAGAACCCAAATCTGCTTCCCAAAAGCTTGGCATACCTGAACCTAGAAGGCTCACTTTAAAACTCTTTGCTATGGGTAGCAGTCTCTCCAATATAAAGAGCCTTCTTCGTCCCCAAATTCTTATCTCTTGAGAGGTTTTACCCTCATAGATAGAGCGTCTAAAAGTAAGCCTCTTACCCCATGGCTCAAAGAGTACCTCTACAGGTCTATCTGGTGTTAAAATAAAACGTAAAGAGCGTGGTGATTTACGCTCCTTGTTTCGTTTTAACATCAGTAATATATTATACATATCCATTGGGTGCAATGTAAATGAACTCTTCTCCATTGTCATGGCTGAACTTATTTGTAAAAAACCACGTACCCAAGAGTCAGGAAGCTCTATCTTCTCCTCTTTAAACTCATCGCTTAGTTCTGTCTCTACCTCAAACCCACTAGGGTCTATGGCAAAGGTGGTCTCTTTATAGTCCCGAATCTTCTGAAACTCATCATATAGTTTGTCAGAGTAATCAATGTTGGTTGTACCATACGAATGCTCCTCTATCTCTTTAAAGGTATCGTATGAACAACTTAGTTTCCCATAGCTTGACTCATCTTGTGAGAAACACTCAAAGAAAACTTCATCAGGGTGTACTGTAATCACAGGGTCAAGTACAAACCATTTATCGTAGTCATTTTTATATAGATAGTCAAAATATTTTCGTTGAGCTGTATAGTATGGTTTTAGAAAAATACTCTCTTTTGAACGAATCTCATCAAGCTCTTTTTTGACTTTTTCATACTGCTCTTGATGCTTCTCTTGCTCCGAGACCAATTTTGCCAACCAAACTTTCTCTTGTGAGAGTAACCACGCTTTGTAGTCACTCTTATCTTTGGGTTTAAAACTCATGTCAGATACCACAACTTCATGAAGTGCAGAGATAGCTTCTCTAAAGTTTATAGAGTCTCTTAACTTTGAGACAAAAAAAGTAGGCTCACGGTTCAAGTCAGGAGCAAAGCTCATATTTGTTGACTTCTCACTTGAGCTTACACCTGAATTTCCCTTAAATTTGTAGTTAAACTCCATTATACAACCTCTCTCTTCTCTACTTCTTCTATGCTCAACGGCACCTCAATATTAGGATACTTTTGGGCTATAAAAGAGATAGCCTCAACATAAATCTCTTTATCTGCCCAAACCATGGTTGCAGAGTGGTGAGAAGCCAGTCTTGCATACATCTTGGCTATCTCTTCTGACTCTAAACGCTCATTTAAAAGCATCATAGTTCTAGTTTTTGCCACTCTGTTTTGGTTTACCGAGTGCAAGAGTGTGTTAAAAAATCTCTCCATTTTTAAGAGCTGTTCATCACTCATTCCACCTAACATTAGGTCTGTTACAAACCTCTGCATACGTTGTGCAGGGTGCTGTGAGAGTTTGGTTAGTAGTATTTCATTATCAAACTCACCTCTATCTATCATCTTCTTTGCAAAAAGTTGCACATCTTCATAGTTGCTATCAGCCACCACGACTATGTCATCGGTACTCATACTAAACGACTCAAAGTAGCCAGAAGCAAAGCTACGTGTATCTTCCCAATGGGTATCAAATATCATTAGTGATTTTGGCATAGCCTCTTTAACCAATGCTTCATGCTCCATATAGGCATCATACGCCCAAAGACGTACACTTTTATTTGGATTTTTAGCTAACCTTGCCCACTGTACCACAGAGAAATCTGTAGCCTTATAGTGACTCAAAATCAACCCACCCAAACGAACTGCTAATTTACTTTTAGCTATAAGCATTCGGAAAAGTTGGTCAGGCTCAACAGCAGAGTAAGAGGCTTTTAACTGCTCTACACAACGCTCTACATTGTCAGCTACCTCATCACTAGCACTCATAAATGATCTCTCTACAATGGCTTTAAGAAAAACTTTTCCATCTGCAACAGACTCCCCTAAACGTACAATAATCTTCTGACTCTCTTTATGTACAGCACTATCTTCATGGTAGAGAAATGCTACCAACATATCTGAAGCTTCCATAAGCTCCTCGTCACGTAACCTACCCAACAGATAGATAGTCGTAGCCAACATCTGATGATGCTCATACTTAGCTATCTTCTCTTTGAGTTCTAACGAATAGTCAAAAGCATCAAACTCAGGACATCTAATAAGTTTTGCACCTATTAGATGCACATCACTTAGCTCTTTGGCTTCAAAAAGTCGCTCTATATCTGCAACCTCTACACCTTTATGTAGCTTTCGTAACATATCTATGTAACGCTCTTTCATCTTTATCTCTAGTGGTAAATCTTCACTTAAAAGTCTGTTCATTATCTCTTGGACGATGCTTTTAGGAGACTTAGCCTTCTCTAAAAGCAGAAGCAGACGAACAAAAATATACTTTGTACTCTTCTGACTCATAGCAACTACAAGCCCCTCTTTTTCTATAAGTTCAATATTCTCTTCTACTATACTCAAGCCATACTCTGCGATGTTATCATCACTACTCAATAAGAAGCCCTTTAACAACTCTGGCTCTCTATCTTTAATATAACGCTCTTTTAAACGCTCAAAGAAAAAGGCTCTAGCCTCATCATCATGTAAAGATAGCAAAGGAGTAAGCATCGCTAAAGAAGCACTCTCAATAATCTTTGAATGCTCCTTAACTACAGCATATGCAAAGGTTTGAACCTGTGCTACCAAACTCTTTGATAAAATCTCCAAAGCCACTTCAGGGTGCTTATCCCAAAGCTCTTTATGCATCTCTACTCGATGCTCATCTTTTATGCTTCTGTTTGCTATCTCCCACTGCTTTTTACTAGGTGCTAACATATAACGCTTTCCTGCTCCATAGAGTATGTACATAAATGTCAAGTGTACCGAAAAAGCATCATACTTTTTAACTTTATGATTCCAATCTTCATCATAATACTCTGTAGTAAATGGCTTAAAATCATCTGGATAATCATTTACACTTAAAAGAGTCTCTTTTGCAAATGAGAGATAGCTCTTTTTGTTATGTAGAGCCAGTTTTTGTATGTAACGCAGAGCTCTCTTTTTAAAGTAGAGACGTGAACAGCCAAGGCTAGGTTTGCTGTTCCACTCGGCATCATATGTCTCATAACACGCCATTTTTGTAGACTCTATTTTTGTTATAAGAGATGCTAAAACCTTATGGTCATCACGCATATCTGCCATCTTATAAAGCCGTCTAAAGAGCGAGAAGTTAAACTCTGTTATAGGGAGATGAACAACAGCCCTACAGAGTGCCTCATGCATAAAGTTATCTATTGAAGCAAAGAGGTAAAGTTTTAAGTAGAGTTCATCTACCTTTTGCGTAAGAGGTATGAGTTCATCTTTTATCGCCCTCTTCTCATCTTCATACCATGAGTCTATATTTTTATAGCTGTTGTATTGCTCTTTAACCATCTCTTCTAAGAGTTTTACCTGTTTTAGAAATGGCTCTAAATCTCTATTTTTTAAAGGGGTAGCAAAAGGTGCTGGAAAGTTCAACTCCTCTATCTGTCGCTTCTCATGCTCTTGGTTGAGTAAAAAGAGTGCCTCATCGACAATATACGCCGATGATTTCTCTAACTTTTCTCTAACACTCTCTATAGTACCTCTTAGTGTTGCATCACAAAAGCGACCCAATGCCCACGCAACAGAGTAGTAAAAAACATTTGTCTTCTCTAACTCCATCTCATAAAGAGAGAGTATCAGCTCTTTTGCATCTTTTAGTTTTAGCTCACCTGCATTATAGACAAGCCTTGAGATGGCATAGTTATCAACCGATGAGAGTTTCTCATCTTTTGCTCTTTGAAGCCTACTTAGCAAAAGCTCCTCATAGGCATTATCTCCTAGTACCTCTCTACTCTTTTTATCTTCTTTGGTTAAAGGGTTGTAACCAGATGTTATTTTGTACTCTTTGTTAACTTTAGAGACGACCAATGAATCATAAATCTTCTCTGCCTTAGCCAACTCTACAGCTGTAGTAGTTTTTGAGCCTTCACGTAACGAAGCTCCAAAGCGTCCATACTCAAAGTTTACCAAGTAACTACCCTTGGAAACCTCTATAAGATAGACATTATAAACTTTATTAGAGGTACCTTTGTGGTAATGTAAAAGTGTCTCTTTAACTGTTTTCATCTCTCTACCTCTACTTTCTAAACATATTTAATATATTATTCATAAATGATGGCTCATCTACTCTATCTTCTCTATTTTGACTCTCTACAGCTTCAAAATTCTCACTACCATAAAAGCTTTCACCCTTGGCTGACTTCTCTCTAAATCTGTTGTTAGAGCTTCCATGTTCTACTATGGGGTACTTCTCTAAAAGGGCTTTTACCTGTGCCATATACTTAGCACCTCTCTTTTTGTCTACCATCTGTATAAAGTTGGCATAACCCCAAACAGAAGCCATAAGGTTTTCACTTTTCCCATGCCATGATTTCCCCTCTAAACCACTCTGCTCTATTTGGTAGAGTAAAGCTCTAAACCTCTTTAGCTCTTTACGGTTTATGGAGAGTTTTTCATTTACCACTACACCAGTAACCTCATGACGTGAACCTTTTTTCATGATTTTACTCTTTTTAGGATGGAGTATAAACCCCTCATCTTTGGTAATGCTTTTTATCCAAAACATCATCTTATTTATCTTCGTATACTCATTAGATGAAAAGGTCATATCATCTGCATATCGTGTATAGGTAAACTCCAAACTTTTTGCAATCCCTACCATACGCTTGTCAAGCTTTCTACAGATGAGGTTAGTAATCATAGGACTAGCAGGTGAGCCTTGTGGAAGATAACGTTTCCCTGTGTAGAGGTAGAGTTTTTCACCATCTAAAAGCACCTCTTTTTGCTCTGCTTCTGTGGTCAACATTGCTAGTACCGTTGCCACTTCTGCCGAGTATCCCAAACTTTTAAAAAGACCTTTAACTCTAGCATAGTTTAAAGTAGGGAAAAAGTTCTCCAAATCACAGTTTATAACCACAGCTTTACCTATATGTGCAGAGGCATTTGAGACTATACTTCGCTTTGCCACAAAGCCATGAGCCTCACCACTTACCTCTACTTTGTTTAAAATATTTTCTAAAATCCAATACTGCAAACGCTTCAACTCTGGTTTAGGAGCCGATATCTCTCTAAATCCACCTGACTTTTTTGCCATTTTAAAGTGAACATAGTTACTCTTAGTCGAGAGCTTCTGTGTATAGGTTAAAAAACGTAATAGTTTTAAATTAACACCCATTTTATTGGCTAAATCTTTAACATCTTTAATAAGGAAAAGATTGTTTTTATTTAAAAGCTCTTGATTACTAGAGGCATCATCATCGACCAAAAAAGAGTGACCCACAAAGCCTAACTCATTCTCTTTTTTTTCAGCTCTTCTTCTTATAGCCTCTTGCTCTTTGGCTTCACGTTTTACTTTGGTCTCTTCACGACGCTTAAGAGCATCTGCCATTCGCTCTTTATGTATCTCTTTTATAACTGCTTCTGGATTTTTTATCTTAGTAGAGAGTTGATTTAACTCTTTTTGAAGTGATGCTTTCTTCTCTATAAGCTCACGTGTCAACTTAGGTTTAGAGCTATCCCAAAAACCCAAACGCTTCATCTCTTCGAGTATATAGCTATCTTTAGAAGTTTTTTTTATCTCATCATAAAGTTCTTGACGGGTCATTTGGTATCCTGTGATTATAATATATTATTTGAAAGTAAAAAGATATAAAGAGTCTATGCAGATTTTTATCAGAGCAGATTGCTTAGAGTGCAAGCGATATTGCTTAGAGTGCATTGGTTTTTCAAGTTAAAAATTGAGTAATAGTGGACTATTTCGATGTTTTTAAGTTGGAAAAATAACCTACTATAGCGATATTGCTTAGAGTGCATTGGTTTTTCAAGTTAAAAATTGAGTAATAGTGAACTATTTCGATGTTTTTAAGTTGGAAAAATAACCTACTATAGCGATATTGCTTAGAGTGCATTGGTTTTTCAAGTTAAAAATTGAGTAATAGTGAACTATTTCGATGTTTTTAAGTTGGAAAAATAACCTACTATAGCGATATTGCTTAGAGTGCATTGGTTTTTCAAGTTA